>JAPMOQ010026707.1:2213170-2359086 GCA_026543055.1 Argiope trifasciata | reverse complement strand
CTTTTCCCTTTTTGATGCATTGTAATTCTCATGTCTATATTTCTAATTTGTATTATTCCGGTTTAAAGCAACACCAATTCAGTTTTGATATAGACCTCGTAATTTTGAAACACTGTTAAATGACGAGGAAGACATTTGAATAGGCATTTCCCTCTCCAGACTTCCACAAACCCACCAGCGACGGGACGCTCGGTCCAGACAGATTTAACGCTCTCCAAACTCGCTTACACGACGAGTCCTCGGTGGTATCAGGTCTTGAGCCTAAAACCCTTCGATTCGGAAGCTGACACCTTGCCACAAGAGCATCGATTTATTAGATTTTTTTTTCTCAAGCATTGAAAACTTATTAGTTCAAAGGTTAGTATGCTGCAAAAACTACATTTCAAGGGCTGAAATCTAAAATTCCTCCATTTAGAAAACTGTTATCACCAAGACAATTTAGCTGGCACATATAAATTGGAGGTAACTTAAATAATTTTTACTGGACGTCAGAATCGGAAAAAGTATTACAAAAATTCTTCCATCTGTCAATAATTTGAAAAAAAAATTAATCAGAAAACGTGATTACAAATAAATATATATATCATGCACTAAGCCATAAGTTTCTGTTTCGCATGAACATGAATACAAGCTTTAGACAAAAAAAAAAACAGTTTAATTTCGGAAAAAGAACTGTTTACTTAGTTTTATTTATTTATTTTGACTTCAAATAGATTGCAAGCACTGTTTGCCCCACGGGTGTGGTGTTAAAATTTGGAGAGGGAGTGCAAACTCAGGTGTCATTTTCGACATCTGACCGCAGTTAAAAATTAAGAGGTCCGTCCTAAAACAGATCTAGTGTTGCCCTAAAAACGGAACGTTAATTTAACTAAGCCAAAGCAAGCACTGCTTGTAATGGATGTAGGCCTTTTGCGACTACATGCAGTTATGAGGTTCGTCTTTTAACATCTGGTTAATTTAATTCGCATATCCATAAGTGTTAATTTAAGCAGTTCGTTAATTCTTCATTTTAGTTTTAATTTTTAATTTTAGTAATTTTTTAAAAATATAACTATTTTATTAATTTTTTTTTAAATATGTATATCATGGAAAAGATGATTAAAGTAATTTAATTCTTGAAAAAATCATCATCATTATTAATTATAATTTCCATCCCAGAAATAAAATCATTTAATTATTTTTGTAGATTAAAAGGATAGTATAAATTTCAGTTTTATGTAGCATTTAAAATTATCAATTTTCAAGATTTATGATAAGGAAAATGTGATAATCAGTAAAATGAATAACAAATATTCAATAATATTATGACTGATTAATTATATGGTATTTTATTTATTAACTATTTTAATTATCCAGCTTATAATTAAATCAGGATAACATAATAAGTATGACCCAGATGACCTACTTAATACAAAATATGAAAAAGTGACAAAACAATCATGGGTCAATATTCTTAATATGTAATTTTACATTTGAACTGTCCTTCACGTCCTTAGTTTCAACTTCCAGTTGGTGTGATGTGGAAGTTTGGAGAGGGGATTACCAGCCCATGTGTCGTTTTGTCATTTAACCGTGGTTCAAAATTTCCATCCAAAACAGGCATAGAAATGCTTAGAAACGGGGACGTTAATATTAAAACTAAACTTAGTTTCAAAATAATGGCTGAATCTGTTACAAATCATTGTTTTGCGACGGGGTATTCATGTCTGCTTCCTTCTTAGCCTCAGCCTTAAATACCAAGCTCCTTAGTCCAAATACACTTCAGGAGGACTATGTCCTGTAACTCATCAGGGTGGCATTTCCAATCACATTTCCTTAAATATTTTTTTGATTTAAAATACTTTTATTTAGCTTACTATTAAAAAAAAATGGGCTATGTATTCCTGGTGGTAAGGTTTCGGCTTCGGAACCTGAGGGTTGCAGGTTCGAGGCTCGAATCGAGTCCCGAAGAATCGCCGTGTAAGCGGGTCTGGTGCACGTTACGTTTTGTCCAAACGTACTCCTCCTGGTGTGGTGTGGAAATTTGGAGAAGAGGGTGCCTTTTCAGGTGTCATCCTCGTCATCTGACTGCATTTCAAAATTACGAGGTCAGTCTCAAAATAGTCCTAGCCTTACTTGAAAACATGACGTTAATACAACTAAAACTGAAAACTATTTTTAAAAAATGAGTTTGCGACCCATTTTTCACTCACTTAGTTACAATGTATTACATAAAACATTTCAAATTTCGAAGAAGTGTATCGTCTCAGTTGCAATACACCAAAGAAATATTTTCCGAACTAAATTAGTAATTAATCTTTTGATTTAATTGAATTTCTATTCAAAAATTGTAACTCCATCAAACTTTGATTTTCTGGAAAATGGATATGACATTTTAGGGATGTAAATTAAATTTAAATGTGGACAAAATAAAGTAAGATAGATTTCTATTGTTTAGAATCCAAAATATGTTTTAATAATTGTTTATATTAAATTAATAGAGTTTCTTTCCTTTTACCGGTTTTATGTTCAATTTTGAATCACCTTGCATTTAAGTAATTCGTAATTCTTCTAGTTGAGGAGTCTTGGTGCTCCTAGTTACCTCATAATCATAAACTTCAAAATCAGTGCAGTCCGACAGATTTAACACTCTCCAGACTCGCTTACACGACGATTCCTCGGTGGAATCAGGTCTTGAACCTAAAACCCTTCGATTCGGTAGCTGAGACCTTGCCACAAGAGCATCGATTTATTAGATTTATTTTTTTTGTCAAGCATAGAAAACTTATTAGTTCAAAGGTTAGTATGCAGGAAAAACTACATTTCAGGGGCTGAAATCTAAAATTCCTCCATTTAGAAAACTGTTACAAAATTTTATTAAATAAAAATTCTTGCTTTCAACCTGGGGCTTCCAGTTTTCTAACATTTGATATAAATTCAATCAAGTTAAACGAAAAAAAAAAAAAAAACCTTTGAGAGTGTATCACCAAGAGAATTTAGCTGGCTCAATAAATTGGTGGTAACTTAAGTAATTTTTACTAGACGTCAGAATCGGAAAAAGGATTACAAAAATTCTTATTTTTCTCAATAATTTGAAAAAAAAATTAATTAGAAAACGTGATTACAAATAAATATATATATCATATACTAAGCCATAATTTTCTGTATATATATATATATATATATATATATATATGCTATCATAAAATTATTAAAACAATCAAGACCCATTTCTTGTTCAACAAAATAAACTAAACTAAACGAAACCAACTATTTCGAAATTGAAATTAAAACTCAATTCAGAATAACACGCTAAGAGTTCCCAAAATGAAAGGTAAATGAAAAAGAACAATTAATGAAACAAATCCAAAATACTATAATTAAAGAATTATTTAAACGAAACAGAAACAGTACTAACCACGGAAACGAAACCAAAACCGGAATCGGAAATAAAAATCATTACTTATTCAAACAAGTTTAAGAAATAAGAAAGTTTTTAAATCAATCATTTTATTTTGAGAGCGCAAACGCAGCTACAACTAAAATACGAATGAATCTAAATTAATTAACAAAATAAGCTAAGCAAAAAGTGACACAATCGAATCAAAACAATAACCAATAGAAAAAGACTTTTTCTTTTTCTATTGGTTATTGTTTTGATTCGATTGTGTTACTTTTTGCTTGGCTTATTTTGTTTATATATATATATATATATACATAAGGGGGGCATTAGACAAAAGAAAGTTTAATTTCGGAAAAAGAAGTGTTTACCTGAGTTTTATTTATTTATTTTGACTTCAAATAGATTGAAGCCCTGTTTGGCCGACTGGTATGGTTTTGAAGTTTGGAGAGGGAGTGCCAGCTCAGTTGTCATTCACGACATCTAACCGCAGTTCAAAATTACGAGGTCCGTCCTAAAATAGCCCTAGTGTTGCTCTAAAAACGTAAATAGCCCTATTGTTAATTTAACTAAGCTAAAGCAAGCCCTGCTTGTAATGGTTAGATCTTTTGCGACCACATGCAATGTACATTATGAGGTTCCTCTTTGAACATCTAGTTAATTTTATTCGCATATCCATAAGATTTTAATTTAGGCAGTTAGTTTATTCTTTATATTAGTTTTAATTTTTAATTTTGTTAATTTTGTAAAAATATATCTATTTTATTAATTTATTTTTTAATATGTATATCATGGAAAAGATGACTAAAGTAATTAAATTCTTGAAAAAATAATCATAACTATTAATTATGATTTCCATCCCACAAATAAAATCATTTAATTATTTTCGTAGATTGAAAGGATAGTATAAATTTCAGTTTTATGTAGCATTCAAAATTATTAATTTGCAAGATTTGTCAAATGGAAAATGTCATATTCAGCAAAATAAATAACTAATATTTAACAATATTATGAATGATTAATTATATGGCAATTTATTTATTAACTATTTTAATTATCCAGCTTATAATTAAATCGGGATAACATAATAAGCATGACCCAGATGACCTACTTAATCCAAAAAAAGATGGAAAAGTGACAAACCAATAATGGGACGAAATTCGTAATATGTGATTTTACATTAGAACAGTCCTTCACTTCCCTAGTTTCAACTTCCAGTTTCTGTGATGTGGAAGTTTGGAGAGGGGGTTACCAGCTCAAGTGTCGTCTTTGTCATTTGACCGTGATTCGAAATTTCTGTCCAAAACAGCCATAAAGTTGCTTAAAAACGGGGACGTAAATATTAAAACTAAACTTAGTTTCAAAATAATGGCTGAAGCTGTTACAAATCATTGTTGTGCGACGGGGTATTCATGTCTGCTTCCTTCTTAGCTTCAGCCTTAAATACCAGGCTCCTTAGTCCAAATATAGGTCAGGTAGACTATGTCCTGTAAATCATCAGGGGGGCAATTCCAATCACATTTCCTTCAATGTTTTTTTGATTTCAATACTTTTATTTAGCTTCCTATTAAAAAAAGGGCTATGGAGGACCGGTGGTAAGGTTTCGGCTTCAGAACCGGAAGATTGTAGGTTCGAGGTCGTGTAAGTGTTTCTGGTGCACGTTACGTCGGGTCGAAAGGTCCTCCTGCTGGTGAGGTTTGGAAGTTTGGAGAAGAGGGTGCCTGTCCAGGTGTCATCCTCGTCATCTGACCGCATTTCAAAATTACGAGGTCAGTCCCAAAATATCCCTAGTGTTGCCTAAAAGCGGGACGTTAACTGAAATTAAAATCTATTTTTAAAAAATGAATTTGCGACCCATTTTTCACTCACTTAGTTACAATGCATTACAAATAACTTTTCAAATTTCAAAGAAGTGTATCGTCTCAGTTGCAATGCACCAAAGGAAAATTTTCAGATCTAAATTATTAATTAATCGGTTGATTTAATTTAATTTTTATTCAAAAATTGTAGCTCCACCAAACATCGATTTTCTGGAAAATGGATATGACATTTATTGGGATATAAACTAAATATAAATGTGGAAAAAATAAAGTAAGATAGATTTCCATTGTTTAATAACACGTTTCAAAGTATGTTTTAAAAATTATTCATATTAAATTAATAGAGTTTCTTATCATTTACCGGTTTTATGTTGAATTTTGACTCACCTTGCTTTAAGTATGTCGTAATTCTTCTAGGTGAAGAGTCTTGGTGCTCCTAGTTAAATCATAAACATAAACTTCAAAATTAGTGCAGTCAATTACTGATTAATTGAATCTTTTTCAGACTTTACCTCTTTTTATTTCAGAAAAAGTTGATCTGAGCATTGGTCAAAATACATTAACAGATTTTCTAATATTTCTTAAGAAATCTGAAAATTAAAAATAATAATAATCGTCAAAAAAGTTTCCTGATTGCATAAGGATTAATAGTTCTTGCCTCTTAGCAATTAATTTAAATTAGAGACAAATTCTCTATAGATTAAAATACTATAAAAAACTATCTTATTTAGTAGAACTATGCTAAGTACTATGATAAAATTCTAGAAAACTATTTTCTTATAACTTTCCATAAAAGATGAAAAATTCAAGCATCCGTTTCCATAGTCGTTCCTTGTTCCATTTTATTGCCATTTCGAGCGAATATTATCAGAGGTAATATTGATAAACAAAAATAGAATTATAAAATTAATGCAACAAAAATATCGTTAAAAGAAAATCCATATTATTAATTATGTCACATTTTATTAATATTTATGAACGATTTTCACCAGAATACATTATGAAGAGAAAAGAAACATTTAGCGTTTTAATAAACTTTTTAATATCTGTAAGGAAATTTTTGACAAAATTCCTATAAAATTCTAATAGTTACAGCATTTATGCTCTTATTTCCGCTTTTATTATTTTTCAAGTAATTACAATTCGTATTCTTACTGTGCATCTCCCCACTTCTGAAGAAATCAACAATGGTTGAAGGCTATTCGAATCTGAATAATACACGTATCAAATCAAGGTTAATTAAAAAATAAAAATAAGAACTTCGCCTATAAATGTATATGCAACCCAGAAAAGAGCATCATTTATGTTTCAGCAGCCTTCAGTGCAGAGTTAGAGGTAAGAGCTCAATTTTTAATAGTTTTTTAAAAACAAACATGCTTTTAAGATTGTTGAATAAATCATATATATTTATTTATTAGAAAATCCTTATTATGAGCACTCTGTCAGTATATCAAAGTTAGAAAAGTAATGTAAAGAAAGTATAGTGCATCATGTTTAGCTTTCAAATAATAGCATCGTTCGTTTGAATAAAAAATAATCTTTTTTTAAATATTTATATCTGATTTTGAATTTGAATTAAGTTTTCATTAATTGAATTTGAATTTATTTCGGAAATTAACTGGAATTGCCTTTTTGGTTCATTTGAAACCGTGCATGTTAGTGAACTTAGTCAGACAGTGAAAGTGAATGTAGTCAGACAAGGGCTGAAAATGATATTTCATTTTTTGATAAGCTATTAAGCTAATATAATAGTTAAAATATTTCACGAATTCAGTATTTTTTCTGATTTTTTTAAATATTTCATAAATTCAGTATTTTTTTTTTTATGTTTCATTAATTCCATTAATTCAGTATTGTTCCCTTTTTTTTTTCACGCAAAGCGAAATTGTATCATAACCATGTTTAACATTTCATATGAAATGAAAGTTCAATTTTACTTAAATGTTTAGATTACTTCTGGAATTGCAAACTATGAATTGAATATTTTTTACTTTAATGATTGAGTACTAAAATTGTTCTGATGATTATGTTGAAACAGTGTGTCTTGACTCTTCCCCTATTTCGGTGTCAATTTACATAGACAAATTTAAAATTTTCTTTCGTTTTCGACAAACGCTTGTAGAATATTCTTATATACTCTTTGTCAAACGCATTTCATGCATTCGGTATTTTGCTACTTTTTCAGTCACTTAGAATAATTTAATAACTTTAACGATGTATTCTATTTATTATTTTATCGGTTCCTTTTTGTCTACACTTTGATATTAATTAGTTGCATGACTTTTGGAAACGTATAATGTCAAATGATACGTAATATTATTTACATGATTGTTGTTCTGTTGGAACAACTTATTTTCCGGACTTGAGCCTTTTTTTAATATTCAGAAAATCAACTAAATTGTTTCTATTCAAAGGTGGAATTTATCACTGCATTGTAAGGACTTTTTTTAAAAATTACTTCTCTATTTCATATTACATTTTAACGCAATTTTAACTTAATTAACATTTTTTAAACCACTTTCTTGTTTGTATATTTTTCTTTTCTTTCCAAAATTTTTTTATTTTTAATAACTTGAATATTGTATTTATTTTTCCTTAAATTAAAGTGATAACTTCTTTGTAGTTAGGCATTTTTCAGTCCTATACAGTGAAGCCCCTCTCTCTAAACTTCTGCTTAATTTAGTTTCACCTTTCAGAGCATTTTTAACTTAACATGCTAATGACATGTTATTTTATCTTAATTTTGTACTCTTTATTTACTTGTGGAAATATTATGCCTTTATTATTTGTTTTCTAACATGCATAACATGGAAAAATGATTGAAATGTTCAAAAGTCGTGAAAAATTAACCAAATTTCTAATTAATACTTTCCTGACTTACAAATTAAAGTATTAAATTACAGACTGAGATATTGCTGAAGCTTATTTATTTTATTGAGTTATCATCTAGATACAAGGTACATCTAGGTTCAATCTACAAGGTAATGAATTATTAATATTTTAGAATATTATAAATAACTATTTAATTCTACGTTTCTTTATTTAATAACGATTTTCATAATCGACTGTAAACTCATATTATAATTAATTAATAAAATCTGAATTATCTTTAAATTTTTTATCTGTCATCTAGGTTACCAAAATGTTTTAATCCATTTGCGTGCTATTGACTTGTTTACTAGCCAAATACTTTGCTTTTCGATAATTGAGGATTACACTTATTTAAAAAAAATTAAATTAAATTGCTTTTATAAGGTTTAGACATTTTTCAGTCCATGCAGTTCCTATAACAAGGGCCCCCTTTTAATAATTGGTAAATTTAGTATGGCATTTCATCACATTTTAAACTTAATCTACAGGTCGGAGATTTTTTATTTAAGTTTAATTTTTGTTATTTTAATTACATTATTTAAATGCATATATTTTCATTTATTCATTTTTATTTTCTTTGAGAAAAATATCTAAATTAAATTGAAAAATTAATCAAATTTATGAGTTAAGGATTTATTACTTACAGTTAAAGCAATTTAATTATTAATGTAGGTTAAAATGAAACAATAACCTTTATCCAAGTATTATACAGGATCTCCCAAAGTATAATTTAGTTTGACCAGTTAAATGATTAAACAATATTTTCATTGATTGTAACTAACTAATAGTATATTCGTTAAATAATTTAATAAGTGTTATAATAATTCAATGTAATTCACACTGATACCCTAACAATTTATCAATCAAAGAATTGGAAATTTTTACAATTGCATTGATTTGAAAACTCGGCTAATAAAAAATATATATAACTATAGATTCAAATACTATAAAGGGACTATCTTGTTTAGAAAAAACTATGCTATTATGATGAAATACTAGAACATTATTTTCGTATAACTTCCCATAAAATATGTTAAATTCAATCAATTTACATAATCGGTTCGTGTAGCATTTTATTGGAATTTCGAGCAAATATTATCAGATGTTTTAGTGATAAATAAAAAATGTTACTATCAAAATTAATGCAGCAAAGATACAGTTCGGTGAATTTCCATATAGTTAATTTTTCAGTATAATTAATTTTGTTAAAATTATAGAACGACTTTCAATATGATAAAATATCAGAAGAAAAAGACACGCCTAGGATTTCAATAATCTTTTTGATCATTGTAACGGAATTTCTGACGAAATTCTTTTAGAATTATTATTTTTGCCAGAATTTTTACTCTTATTCCTGCTATTATTAAATTTCTTCCCTAAGAATTACAATTCGTATTCGTACTTGTGAAGAAATCAGCAACGGTAGCGAGGAAAATGGGACAAATGAAAACAATACACGAATCAAACTAACGGTAAATTAAAAACTTAAAAAAAAACTATTTCGCATTCAAATATATTGAAAAGCGAGAAATGAAATCATTAGCGTTTCAGTAACCTTCAATGCAGTGTTACAGGTAAGAGCTCAATTTATAATAGTTTTTAAAAAACAAAGGTGCTTTAAAGAATGTTGAGGAAATCATATTTATTTTTTTATTTATTAGAAAATCATTAGCATGAGTATTCCTTCAGAAAATCATAGTAAGAAAACTTATATAAAGGAAGTAGTGTAACCATTTCTACATTTTGAAGAATCGCATTGTTCGATTAATGAAGAAAAATTCCACTTTGTTTGAATTTTGGTATGTCATTTTGAATTTAAAACTGATATTTTTTCTGAAATTAATTGGATTGCTTCTTTGATTAACTTAAAATCCTGCAGCTTGGTGCGGTTAGACAGTGAACGTGAAATATTAAATGTCAAATAGTGAAAGTAGTCAAAGACGGCCTGAAAATTATATCCAATTTTCGATAACGCTATCATGTTAACACAATAATAGTTAAAATATTTTATGAATTCAGTATTGTCCCATTTTTTCGCATAAAGCAAAGTTGAACCATGACCATTTTTATCGTTGCATATGAAATGAAAGTTTAATTTTGTTTAAATGTGTAGATGACTACTGGAATTGTAAACTATGAGTAGAATTTATACTTCAATAATTGAGTGTTGAAATTGTTCCGATGGTTATGGTGAAACAGTATTTCTTGGCTCTTCCTCTAGTCCGGTGTCAGTGGACATAGACAAATTTAAAATTATCTTTCGTTTTTGACAACGCTTGAAAAATGTTTTTTTTTTTTAAATATTTTCTGTTAAAAGTATTTCATGAATTCAGTATTTTGCTACTTTTCGATAGATTAAAATTATTTAAGAACCTTCAAGATGTATTCTATTTATTATTTTATCAGTGGCGTTCTGCTTAAATTTTTATATTAATGCTTTGCATGAATTTTGGAAACGTAAAATGTCAAATGATATTTAATATTTACGTGATTGTTGTTCTGTTGGGGCAACTAATTTTCAGGGATTTAGTCTTTTTTTTTAATACTCAAAAAAATTTCTGAATTCACTGAAATAATTTCTATGCAATGGTGTATTTTACTGCTGCATGTAAGGACTCTTTTTTAATAACTTCTTAATTTGTATTACCTTTTAACATGTTTTTAATTTAATCATTATGTTTAATATTTATCATTTTAGCTTAATTTCTTTTATTTTAATTATATTGCGAAAATAGTATATATGCTTTTATTTACCCATTTTTCATTTTGAATATTTTAGAAACAAGTGACTAAAATAATGCAAGTGACTAAAATAATTATTCTTAAAAAATTATTAGTCATTTATTTATTTAATTACAGTTAAAAATTTGATTATTAATCAAAGAGATATTTTGCACAAATCCATATTTAAAAATCGAACATACTACAGCTCTATAGCTTTTAAAAGTTAAATCTATGATGAATATGAGGAAATCGATGAATTCCTACTTTACTTCTTCTATGGCGCAATTTTCAATTCTTGAAGGAGCACACGTTGCAAATGTCCTCCCAAGTGGATTTAACTTTTAAAAGCTACACAACTGTACAGCTCAGACTTATACAATGCATTTAAATTTCGAGATCTTGAAGGACAGTCCTTTACAGAATATTCTTGCTTTCAAAATCATGAATGTTACACTACTAACTTTTTTTCTCGTATTTGCGATTTAAATGTTGCATATAGATAAGAAATTTCACATCAATATGCCCTTATTCTTTGAAAAATTCGACAAAATATGCAATTTAAAATTTTTTAAAATCACTTATGTGTTGTGGCAATTTTAAAAGAGAAGTACTTTTTTTGTAAAGTAAAAAGTAACGCTTGTCTGTTTTTTATATACAGTGATTGAGTGACCTACATTGAGGAGTGATTAATTTGATGTAAATTGCCATCTTGTGCAAAAAATAATTTAAAAATTTATTATATATTTTTTTCTTAAACAGATTATTGATTTTCGTTTGGAAACGGGTGTCCTTTGCTTAGAAGATATGGAAGAAGCAACGAAATCCCATGAAAATTCTGGTATTATATTGCATTAATAATAGAACATAACTTTTGGAAAATATTATATATTAATGAAAATGAAGCTTGATTTTATTTTTGCTCTTTAGGCTGAATTAGATTTAAGCTATTCTTAAAACTTTTTAATTTTCAAATATAACTTTAGACCGATTGTCTTGCCTCATGTCAGATTAAATAATATTGATTAACGAATAAAGTATGCTTTTGTGTATAATTTGGGAATGCCTAAAATGAGCTTTATACACTAGGGCTATTTTGGGGCGAACCTCGTAATTTTAAACCACTGTCAGATAATGAGGACGACACCTGAGCTGGCATCCCCCTCTCCACACCAGCTGAAGAATGTTTCACCTGACACATTTAACGTGCAAGACACCCTCTCACACGTCGGTTCTTCGGTGGAATCGAGTCTCGAACCTGAAAACCAGACCTTGCCACCAGGCCACCGTGGCCCCTCGCTTTGTTAAAGATTCCCAACTTATTACTATACCAAATATTTTCCAAGTAACTTTTAAATGGGGATTTAATTTTATTATCTAAAACTAAACACTACTTCATTCTACTTAAACACTACTAAAACTAAACACTACTTCTACTATATTGGACTGGGATATATAATACTAACATACCAATCCAAAATTCCCTCATAATTTTGAACCAACAAAAATAATAAATTGACTGTCATCATTAAGGGAATGGGATGAAAATTACTATCTGCAAATAATTCTTCAAGCTTTCAGATCAAATTAGGTATCTGTTTTTTGAATATAAGCTTATATAAATATTTATATATGCTTATCAAAGTAAATATCTTTCTGTGTAATCAATATTGAAGTCACATATTTCAATATATACGTCGTCTTCGGAAGAAAATCGCAAAGAATTTACGAAGAATTCGGAAGATTTTTTTTCCGAAATTAGAAAAATAAATCTGAATTATAATAAAAGCTAGTACAGATAATTTTCTGTAGCAAAATATATAATACACTTTATTAATGTCAATTTCACTTTACGCATTATGCTTTATGACTTTTTTGTCGGCAATTGTTTTACTCAATGTTTTTTTTTCAATTTATATTTCGAGTAATTTAGGAAATGTGAAAAATCGCCTCATGCCAATTTACTTTCTTTCTCCTAACAGAATTTACCTTTTAGTACGAAAAAGTTGGAACTTTCAAATTTGACTTTTACTGAAATAACGGAAACAATAAAGTTTCAGTTCGGGCTTTATCTGGATTTATAAGACTATTTTCTAGCCTATGCCCACATTATAAAGATATAATTTTTTTTAGCTCCTTCCATACCAAAAAATGAAGAAACGTTCATCGAACATTTTAACCATTCCAGTGCATTTAGAGAGGCCCTTTAAATTAGCATAAAAATGAGGTTTTACCATCTTACTTTGAATCTAATTAAGACTACAGTTGACTAATGAAACATCAGTTGAATTAACGGATTCTCTTAGTATGTATGTGAAATGAATGAAAAGGATTCCAGATAACCATTCATTTTTAAAATTAACTACTTTATTCAGTCATCACAGAAGCATGATTTCCATGGTGCATTGTTGAATTGTATAGTGATGAGAAATTCAATTTTCACTGATTTTCTTATCACGATACAATGTTTGTTCATGAAACAATATTTACATCGTAAATGTCATCAAAAGAAGAATAAGGTAAACGAATGAAATTCGGCATTCTTTCCAATAGGAAAATTACACAAAAGTATTAAATCTTAAATACAGTGGCTGAATAAGAAAAGTTCAAAACGAAATATTAGGTTATCTTCATTATAAGACGAATATTAACACACAACATGACGTACTAAAGAAACAAGAAAAATTGACCAATAAGAATTTAATTGTTTGATTCTTGGCCCCAATTTAGAGCGATGAATTTCTCTTTTGAAAAAAAAAAGATTTTAAAGCGCCAAATATACAAGGATATTTCAAGTTAGAAGCTAAGTTAAAAGAAAAATCATCAGCGTTTAGCTTAAAGTAATTATCATGATATTATTAATATAAAGTGTATTTTTTATTTACCTGTTAATCATTAAGGGCTTTATTAATAGCTAGGATTTTACCTAAATTAAAGCCAATCAGAACAAGTTTTTCGATACATGGACTTTTTGTTTGAAAGGCAACATTATGGTGTTTTCAAAATTTGATATGTGTACTATTGGGCAGTTCCTTTATAAATTTGTATTTATATTATTATTTTCATTTTTATAGATACCTCCGTCGAAGAAAGTCAAATCGAAACTGAAGAGGAAGGTAGACGAGGAAACGTTAAGGATTCTGAAGTATGTTTTTCTCTCAGTACAGCTTTATTATAACGTGCCAAATTTGTTTTAATTCTTGTGTACGGATAAGAATAAATTTAAAAACAGCGTTTCATTTTCTAAACTTTGAAGATTGAAGAAATTCTGACAAAGTTTTTTTCAATCGTGTTTTATAATTTAAATTAAACCCTGACAGCTGATGCGAAATATATGGCAAACTTTTTGAAAAATATTTTCTGAGTCTTTAAAATTAAAAAAAAACTCATCCATATCGTTTTGAATAATCATATTATTTAGAAAATTGGATCAAATGACATTATGTTTTTACTGAATTTAAAAAGGCCGTTTCAAGAAATTCTCACAGAACTTTAATTTTGTTGATACTTATTCTATCTATATAAATAAAAATGAATGTTTGTCTGTATGTCTCTTATGCGATGTTATACCGCTCATCCGATTGCGATGAAACTTCGAATACTAAATTTCTTGCACTTATGGGATGGTTATTGGCGTAATCAAATTATGTAATTTACATCAATAAACATGAATGTTTGTCTGTGTGTCTCTTAAGCGCTGCTGTACCTCCCAACCGATTAGGATGATAATTTGAATATTTATTACTTGCATTTATTTGTTTCTGTTGATGATAGAAAAAATATTTCCAAACCTAAAGTCTTGAATAATAAAGTTGAAAAAAAAAAAAGAATTAATATTATTTACGCTTCTCCTTTATATATAACTCAATTCCAATGAATCTACTCATTTCCGATAAGAAAATAAATATTATTCTTTCTGTCAGTCGTAATTAAAAAAGACAGTTATTTTAAATTTCAAACGATAATTCCAAAATTATTTCTTCTAAAGCAGCAACGCGCCGGGTACCAGCTAGCATAAAATATATCTGAGACATGTTTATTTTTTATCAGATTATCAAAATATATCTCAAAACATGTATCTCAGAAACTAATTATGAATAAGGAAGAATGTGATAGTTTGAGACTGGAAGTAATAAATTTTTCCTTCCTTTGTTAATTATTACTAATTTAATATTCTTATTAAAAAGGCAGATGAATAATTAATTGTCATTACCTATATAAAATCTGTCGTTTTCTGGTTAACATTATGTTCTGTTTATTAAAAATTGTACTTCGTAAAGATTTTTCATATTGAAAGTAAAATTTAAATCTGACATTTAGTGGTTCTAATGTGCAACAGTGCTATATTTTCTAAATTACGCATCTTCGTTATGAAATAGAAAACAATGGCTCTTTCATGCATTTAAAAATTATATTTACCTTTTTTTTTCTTTTACAGATAGTTGATAAAAAGGAGGAAAGTGGTAAAGGTAAGAAAGGTAAGTAACTCCCCTCCCCAGATGGAACTCTCAGTTGTTCAAACTAGAATTAAAATAAAATTTTAAATGCCTTTTATTAATTTCACCTATTTGCAAGCTATCAAACAAATTTTGTACTTTTTTAAAAAATATTTTCTAATGTATTACAGTTATGGAATTTTGTATAGTTATTGCCTAGCTGAAAAATTGAGATTTAAAAAAAATAATTTTAGCCCTACATATTTTAAACTAATATAATAATTTAGTTAAAACAAATCGATAAATCAATCTGCTATAATATTATCACGTAGCAGGCAACACCTAGATATTAATTTGAAGTTTTATATTCCATATTCACGATCTTCAATATGAAATATGTATATAAAATTTACAGTATAAAATAGCAAAAAACTGAAATTTTCAAACATCGTTTTATTCCTTGAAGTAAAAAGTTTTTATAACCAAATAATTTTTTTTATAAAAAAAAATCCAGAAATTCATGAGTTTTTATAATGAATTAAGAATATGAAAAGCTACACATAGGAAATTATTGAGTAGTGACAGATAAAATATATATTTTAAGCGATTATTTGATTTTTTTTTGAAATCTCGCGTTTTGAAGGTTTGTATTGATATTCATCCTTTAAACCAAAAAAGAAAATCAACTGAAGCAAGGAACGCAAATTATAAACACAGTTAAAAATGAAAAAGATTCGTGTCACCTATGCGAATCTTAAACATTTTATAGCCTAAAACACTTTAAATATATGTCTTTGGTAAAAAAATAATATATATTCTAAAAAATATTGAATATCTAAAGAAGAGAAATTTCTTCGCATTTTAAAGATATTATTCATTAATGTGTGAATATTTCTTCAGGAATTTGACGTGTTTTCACTTTTTGTGTTTTGAAGTAGAATATTATATACTACAAGATTTATTTCGGATAATTATTAATGTCTTGCTTTGAATATGATTAAGACTGCAGTTGGCTAATGAGAAATCAGTTGAAATAACGGATTCTCTCTGTATATATGTGAAATAAATGAAAAGGATTCTAGATAACCATTCATTTTTTAAATTAACTACTACTACATCCGAGAGGCATGACTTCCAAGGTGCAATGCAGAATTGTATAGGGACGAGAAATTCAATTTTCACTGAATTTCTTATCACGATAGAATGTTTGTTCGTGAAACAATATTTACATCGTAAATGTCATCAAAAGAGGATTAAGATATACGAATGAAATTCGGCATTCTTTCCAATAGGAAAATTGCGCGAAAGTATTAAATCTTAAACACAGTGGCTAAATGAGAAAAGTTGAAAACGACATATTAGTTTATCTTCATTATATGAAGAATATTAACACGAAACATGACGTACTAAAGATATTAGAAAAATTGAGCAATAAGAATTTAATTGTTTATTCTTAGCCCCAATTTAGAGCGATGAATTTCTCTTTTGAAAAAAAAAAGATTTTAAAGCTCCAAATATACAAGGATATTTCAAGTTAGAAGCTAAGTTAAAAGAAAAATTATCAGCGTTTAGCTTAAAGTAATTATCATGATATTATTAATACAAAATGTATTTTTTATTTATCCGTTAATCATTAAGGGCTCTATTGATAGCTAAGATTTTACCTAAATTAAAAGCAATCAGAACAAGTTTTTCGATACATTGACTTTTTGTTTGAAATGCAACATTATGATGTTTTCAAAATTTGTTTGATATGTGTACTATTGTGCAGTTCCTTTATAAATTTGTATTTATATTATTATTTTCATTTTTATAGATACCTCCGTCGAAGAAAGTCAAATCGAAACTGAAGATGAAAGTAGACGTGAAAACGTTAAGGATTCTGAAGTATGTTTTTCTCTCAGTACAGCTTTATTATAACGTGCCCAATTTGTTTTAATTCTTGGGTACGGATAAGAATAAATTTAAAAACAGCGTTTCATTTTCTAAACTTTGAAGATTGAAGAAATTCTGACAAAGTTTTTTTCAATCGTGTTTTATAATTTAAATTAAACCCTGACAGCTGATGCGAAATATACTGGAAACTTTCTGAAAAATATTTTCTGAGTCTTTAAAATTAAGAAAAACTCATCCATATCGTTTTGAATTATCATATTATTTAGATAATTGAATAAATTGTACTATCTTTTTACTGAATTTAAAAAGGCCGTTTCAAGAAATTCTCTCGGAACTGTAATTTTATTGATACTTATTCTATTTATATAAATTAAAATGAATGTTTGTCTGTATGTCTCTTATGCGATGCTATACCGCTCATCCGATTGTAATGAAACTTTGAATACTTATTTCTTGCACTTATGGGATGGTTATTGGCGTAGTAAAATTATGTCATCTACATCAATAAAAATGAATGTGTGTCTGTGTGTCTCTTAAGCGCTGCTGTACCGCTCAACCGATTAGGATGATACTTGGAATATTTATTATTTGCATTTATTTGTTTCTGTTGATGATAGAAAAAAATATTTCCAAACCTAAATTCTTGAATAATAAAGTTGGAAAAAAAAATAGAATTAATATTATTTACGCTTCTCCTTTATATATCACTGAATTGCAATGAATCTATTCATTTCCGCTAAGAAAATAAATATTATTCTTTCTGTCAATCCTAATTAAAAAAGACAGTTATTTTACATTTCAAATGATATTTCCAAAGTTATTTCTTCTAAAGCAGCAACGCGCTGGGTACCAGCTATAATAAAAAATATCTGGAACATGTTTATTTTTTTTTATCAGAATATTAAAATATATTTCAAACAACATGTATCTCAGAAACTAACTATGAATAAGGAAGAATGTTATAATTTGAGACTGGAAGCAATACATTTTTCCTTTGTCAATTATTACTAATTTAATATTCTTAATAAAAAGGAAGATGAATAATTAATTGTTGTTTCCTGTATAAAAACTGTCATTTTCTTGTTAACATTATGTTCTGTTTATTAATAATTGTACTACATAAAGATTTTTCTTATTGAAAGTAAAATTTCAATTCAGACATTTAGTGGTTCTAATGTACAACAGTGCTATATTTTCTAAATTACGCATCGTCGTAATGAAAGAGAAAACATTTGCTCTTTCATACGTTTCAAAATTATCTTTACCTTTTTTTTCTTCTTTTACAGATAGTTGATAAAAAGGAGGAATGCGGTAAAGGGAGAAAAGGTATGTAACCTCCCCCCCCCCCAGATGGAACTCTCAATTGTTCAAAATAGATTTAAAATAAATTTTTAAATGATTTTTAGTAATTTCTCCTATTTGCAAGCTATCACACAAATTTTGCACTTAATTTTTTAATTATTTTCTACTGTATTACTGTTATGGGATTTTGTATAGTTATTGCCTAACTGAAAAATTGAGATTTTTTTTTATAATTTCAGCCCTACATATTTTAAACTACTAATAATTTTGTTAAAACAAATCGATAAATCAATCTGCTATAATATTATCACGTTGCAGGCAACACCTAGAAATTAATTTGAAGTTTTATATTCCATATTCACGATCTTCAATATGAAATATGTATATAAAAGTTACAGTATAAAGTAGCAAAAAACTGAAATTTTCAAACATCGTTTTATTTCTTGAAGTAAAAAGTTTTTATAAACAAATATTTTTTTACCAAAAAAAAAAAAATCCAGAAATTCAAGAGGTTTTATAATGATTGAAGAATAAGAAAACCGTCACATAGGAAATTATTGGGTAGCGGCAGTTAAAAAATATATTGAAAGCGATTATAATTTAAGTTATGTTTGATTTTTTTTTTTGAAATCTCACGTTTTGAACGTTTGCATAGATATTTATCCTTTAAACCAAAAAAGAAAATCAACTGAAGCAAGGACCACAAATTATAAACACAGTTAAAAATGAAAAAGATTCGTGTCACCTATGCGAATCTTAAAAATTTTATAGCCTAAAACAAATTAAATATATGTCTTTGGTAAAAAAATAATATATATTCTAAAAAATATTGAATATCTAAAGAACAGAAATTTCTTCGCATTTTAGAGATATTATTCATTAATGTGTGAATATTTCTTCAGGAATTTCACGTGTTTTCACTTTTGTGTTTTGAAGTAGAATATTATATACTACAAGATTTATTTCGGATAATTATTAATGTCTTGCTTTGAATATGATTAAGACTGCAGTTGGCTAATGAGAAATCAGTTGAAATAACGGATTCTCTCTGTATATATGTGAAATAAATGAAAAGGATTCTAGATAACCATTCATTTTTTAAATTAACTACTACTACATCCGAGAAGCATGACTTCCAAGTTGCAATGCAGAATTGTATAGGGACGAGAAATTCAATTTTCACTGAATTTCTTATCACGATAGAATGTTTGTTCGAGAAAAATATTTACATCGTAAATGTCATCAAAAGAGGAATAAGATAAATGAATGAAATTCGGCATTCTTTCCAATAGGAAAATTGCACAAAACTATTAAATCTTCAATACAGTGGCTGAATGAGAAAAGTTGAAAACAATATGTTAGTTTATCTTCATTATATGAAGAATATTAACACGAAACATGACGTACGAAAGATATTTGAAAAATTGATCAATAAAAATTTAATGGTTTGATTCTTCGCCCCAATTTAGAGCGATGAATTTTTCTTTTGAAAAAAAGATTTTTAAGCGCCAAATACACAGGAATATTTCAAGTTAGAAGCTAAGTCAAAAGAAAAATCTTTAGCTTTTAGCTAAAACTAATTATCATTATATTATTAATACAAAGTGTATTTTTTATTTACCTGTTAATCATTAAGGGCTTTATTAATAGCTAGGATTTTACCTAAATTAAAGAAAATCAGAACAAGTTTTTCGATACATGGACTTTTTGTTTGAAACGCAACACTATGATGTTTTCAAAATTTGTTTGATATGTTTACTATTATGCAGTTCCTTTATAAATTTGTATTTATATTATTATTTTCTTTTTTATAGATACCTCCGTCGAAGAAAGACAAATCAGAACTGAAGATGAAAGTAGACGTGGAAACGTCAAGGATTCTGAAGTATGTTTTTCTCTCAGTACAGCTTTATTATAACGTGATCATTTTGTTTTAATTCTTGGGTACGGATAAGAATAAATTTAAAAACAGCGTTTCATTTTCTAAACTTTGAAGATTGAAGAAATTCTGACAAAGTTTTTTTTCAATCGTGTTTTATAATTTAAATTAAACCCTGACAGCTGATGCGAAATATACTGGAAACTTTCTGAAAAATATTTTCTGAGTCTTTAAAATGAAGAAAAACTCACCCATTTCTTTTTGAATTATCATATTATTTAGATAATTGAATCAAATGCTATTATGTTTTTGCTGAATTTAAAAACGCCGTTTAAAGGAATTCTCACGGAACTGTAATTTTCTTGATACATATTCTATCTCTATAAATAAAAATGAATGTTTGTTTGTATGTCTCTTATGCGATGCTATACGCTCATACAATTGCAATGAAGCTTCGAATACTCATTTCTTGCACTTACGGGATGGTTATAGGCCGAGTAAAATTATGTAATCTACATCAATAAACCTGAATGTTTGTCTGTGTGTCTCTTAAGCGCTGTTGTACCGCTCAACCGATTAGGATGATACTTTGAATATTTATTACTTGCATTTATTTGTTTCTGTTGATGATAGAAAAAAATATTTTCATCCCTATAGTCTTGAATCATGAAGTTGAAAAAATTAGAATAAATATTATTTACGCTTCTCCTTTAAATATCACTCAATTCCAATAAAGGTATTCTTTCCGAAATGAAAATAAATATTATTCTTTCTATCAGCCCTAATAAAAATTTTTTTTCGAAATTTCAAACGATATTTCCAAAATTATTTCTTCTAAAGCAGCAACGAGCCGGGTACCAGCTAGTATAAAATATATCGGAGACATGTTTATTTTTTATCAGATTATCAAAATATATCTCAAACAACATGTATCTCAGAAACGTATTATGAATAAGGAAGAATGTGATAGTTTGAGACTGGAAGTAATAAATTTTTCCTTCCATTGTCAATTATTACTAATTTAATATTCTTATTAAAAATTCAGATGAATAATTAATTGTTATTATCTATATAAAATCTGTCGTTTTCTGGTTAACATTATGTTCTGTTTATTAAAAATTGTTCTTCGTAAAGATTTTTCATATTGAAAGTAAAATTTCAATTCAGACATTTAGTGGTTCTAATGTGCAACAGTGCTATATTTTCTAAATTACCGATCTTCGTTATGAAATAGAAAACATTTGCTCTTTCATACGTTCCAAAAGTATCTTTACCTTTTTTTTCTTCTTTTACAGATAGTTGATAAAAAGAAGGAATGTGGTGAAGGGAGGAAAGGTAAGTAACCCCCCCCCACACAGATGGAACTCTCAATTGTTCAAACAAGAATTAAAATAAATTTTTAAATGTCTTTTAGTAATTTTACGTATTTTCAAGCTATACACAAATTTTGCACTTGATTTTTAAAATTTTTTCTAATGTATCACAGTTTTGGAATTTTTTACAGTTATTGCCTAATTGAAAAATTGAGATTTTTTAATAATTTTTGTTCTAGGTATTTTAAACTAATATAATAATTTAGTTAAAAAATCGATAAATCAATCTGCTATAATATTATCATGTTGCAGGCAACACCTAGAAATTAATTTGATGTTTTATATTCCATACTCACGATCTTCAATATGAAATATGTATATAATAGTTAAAGTAAAAAATAGCAAAAATCAGAAATTTTCAAACACCGTTTTATTACTTGATGTAAAAAGTTTTTATAAAAGCAAATATTTTTTTTACCAAAATAAATCCAGAAATTGAAGAGTTTTTCTAATGAATTAAGAATAATAAAAAAGCGACACAAAGGAAATTATTGGGCAGCGGCAGTTAAAATGTATATTTAATGCGACTATAATTTACGTTGACTTTGATTTTTTTTTGAAATCTCATGTTTTGAAGGTTTGTATTGATATTCATTATTTAAACTAAAAAAGAAAATCAACTGGAGCAAGGAACGCAAATTATAAACACAGTTAAAAATGAAAAAGATTCATGTCAAATATGCGAATCTTAAACATTTTATAGCCTAAAACACTTTAAATATATGCATTAGTTAAAAAAATAATATATATTTTGAAAAATATTGAATATCTAAAGAAACGAAATTTTTTCGCCTTTTAGAGAGATTATTTATTAATGTGTGAAAATTTATTCAGGAATTTCACGTATTTTCAATTTAGTTTTCAAGTAGAATATTATATACTATAAGATTTAATTTGGGGAATTATTAAAATCTTATGATTAATGTGTTTATTATTGTGAATTACTCTTATACATTTTTACTAACATTTATTTTGTTTGTAGCGTCTACGATCGAAGGAGGGAAAGTTAGATGCAGGAAATGCGGCAAATTTCACATGTTCTCGGAATATGATGTATGTTTTTTCTCTACGTATAGCTTTATTATAATGTGACCATTTCGTTTTAATCCTTTATTAGAAATTACATTTAATTTAAACTAACGTTATAGTCACCAAGCTTGAAGCGATGAAAAGTTTGAAAATATATTTTTAAGTTGAGAATTTAGCAGAATTGAAATTAAATTGTGGCAGCAGAAACGGAGTTTTTTTGTGTATTTTGAGACTTGTTTTTCTTACCTTTTAACACTAAAAATGCTTTAGATAATTTTGCTTTAATTCAATTTCCCTAATGAAAAAAGCCAGCTTTCATACATTTAAAAATATCGCCATAAAAGTTTCTGTTTGAAGTGCATTTTTTTTTCATTTTTTATTTCCACTCAATGTGAAATTCATATTCCTATTTCTTTCTCAAAAATCGATTCATTAAACAAGAAATTAAAAAACATTGCAAACTGCAGAATTGAGGAGTTCAATTTTGAAAATATCATTTAATAAAAAATTTATTTTAATTCACCAGAAATTGATAAACTCTACTGATATCCATGCTTGTTTTAGTAAGAGTTGCAAATGCTCTATCTTGAATCAGAGAAAAAAATCAGACCACTTACATTTCTTTCTGAATCCTGTAAATTTTTATTCAGAATAATAAACGACAGAAAGATGATAATAACAGAAAAATAATTTTTTCAGAACATTGACTAATTATGGATGCATATAATTTAAAAATAATATTTTGTACAAAAATTGCTTCCAGGATCAAAACTAATATACGTTCTTTGATAATACAGTTTAATACAATAATAAATGGTTGATTTCCAATTCCAGATTTTCAGTGGATATTCGATTTAATATTTTAAAATAGAAACTGTATTATTATAGTGGTTTGAAATTTGCAAAAACGATTTTCTTGCTGAAATCTGATTTACTGGCGATTCCTCCAATTTAACAAAAATGGCATTTGATTTCAATAAAAGAAATATAGTCGCAGTTTCTGAAATATATACAAAAAGATTCATTATTCATATCAGATAGGCAATTGAAGCAAATGAAATAAGACTGAAGTCCATGAGTATATTTTCGCAATAGTTTTACTTAATTTAAAAATGTTGTTTCATGAAATTCACATGGAACTGTAATTTTCCTGCTAAATATGATATATATGTAATTGTATTTGATGGTTTTTATCAGATTATCAAAACATATTCCACACAACAACTATTCAAGAACTAATTAAGAATAATGAAGGAAACGATAGTTTCAGACTGGAAGTAATAAATTGTTCTTTTCTCTGTCAATTAATATTAATTTAATATTCTCATTATTATAGCATATGAATAATTATATTATTTTTTCCTGTACAGAAGTGATCATTTACTCGTTAAAATTTAATTCTGTTGATTAATAATTGTACTCCTTAAAGATTTTGCCTATCGAAAGTAAAATTTCAGTTCAGATATTTAGTGGTTCTTATGCGCAACATTATTACGTTTTCCAAATTATGTACCTCGTTATGAAAAAGAAAGCATTTTCTTTCTTATACCTTCAAAATTTCTTTATAATTTTTTTAATACTTTTTACAGATAAGTGATAGAGTGGACGACAGTTCTACCGATTCAGGTAAGCCACCCTTAAGAAATGGGAGTCTGAATCCATGAAATTAGAATTGAAATAAATTTTTAAATAATTTCGCGTATTTCATGTTTCTAAACGAATGTTGTTATTGCTATTTTCACTTCTTTTACACATGGACTGCAGTTCCGAAATTTTGTACAGCTATTAGATATAACGATGATAGTAACTTTTAAAAATTTTAATGCTCATTATCATCATCTAATATATTGATTTAATTGAAAGAAATCAACAATTAATCTGCTAAATTTATTTCGAAGCTGGGAGTCATCAACAATTTCATATGACGCTTTGGATTCCATATTCGACATCTTTAATATTAATTGTGTGTCTAATAGTTAAATTAGAAATCTGAAGAAATAAAAACTTTGAAACATCGTCTTGTTCACGTGGTGAAAAGATTTTTCTAGAAAGCCCCATTTTTGTTACAACAATAAAGAGCCCCGAAAATCAAGTGGTTTTTATAATGAATTAAGAATAAAAAAAGCGATACGAAAGAAATTGTTGGTCATTGATAGGAAACTAAAATGTATATTTAATACGATTATAATTTAAGTTGAGTTTGATTTTTTTTTTTTTGAAATCTCACGTTTTAAAGGTTTGTTTTGATATTTATTCTTTAAACTAAAAAAAAAAAATCAACTGAAGCAAGGAACGCAAATCATAAACACTGTTATTAATGAAAAAGATTCGTGTCACCAATGCGAATCTTAATATTTTCTTGCCTAAAACACTTTAAATATATGTCTTTGTTCAAAAAATAATATACAAGGTGGCCAGAAATAAAACACCCCTACTCTGACCTCCATGGATATCGAACTACTCAGTGTAAAGGCTCAAAATTTTGTACACATACTATTCAAAATATGGGGAAACGGATTTCACGAAAAAAAAATTAGTTCCTGAAATCACCGATAGGTGGCGCTGCACAACTGGAACTATGATCAAAAGACACAAATAATAATAAAAATTAAAATGTTTATGCGGAATGGAATGCTTCCATGCTTCCTTTTTAATTTTTCTGCCCCTTATGGAAAATAAAAATAGTAAAGAAGCTAGAACTCCCGTTGTAACTGCAATTTCATACTGTAACCAGAAAAATTTGCATAAAGCATGGTTAGAAGCCATGTTCTGGGTATAAAAGAAGTTAAAAGGTGGGGAATGTCATTCTTATTAGTGATGGCTGTCACGCTGCCAGAACGCGCTTTGCTTGTGAAGTTGTTTTACGAGAATAAAGGAAATGCTCCAGCAGCACTTCGAGAGTTTCGCCGACTTAAGGATTTGCGTAAGGGACCATTGCTTCCACAAGCTCTCAGGAGAATGATCGCTCGATTCGAGGAAACTGGACATCTTGGAGTTCAGCCTGGTCGAGGACGCAAACCGGTTCGTTCAGATGTCGTTGAAGATGTTGCCACCGGTATTGTTGAACAGTCAATGGATAATGTTTTAGGCTGCAGTAGTGCACGTGCAGTGTCACGACACTTGGGTGTTCCCTATAGCACAGTGTGGAACGTACTCAGAAAAATGGTGCATTGTTTCCCGTACAAAATCCGCCCTAATCAACAATTGCTGGCCACAGCCAGGGAGATGCGACTGACCTTTGCATTGACATTTCTTGCTAGAGTTGAAGTGGATGCATCGTGGCCGTGGCAGATTCTGTGGAGCGATGAGGCCCATTTCCACCTCAGTGGAACAGTGAACACCCATAACTGTCGCATATGGGACACGACAAACCCCCGTACCTTCCAAGAGATTCCACTCCACTCACCGAAAGTTACAGTCTGGTGTGGATTCACAGCCACATTCATCCTTGGACCGTTCTTTTTCGAAGAGGTTACTTCCAATGGCCTTGAGACATGTACCGTGACGGCCAACAGGTACAAAAGGATGCTCGAAACATTTGTTGTACCCCATTTGCAGCAGCGCCAATGCCTTGACACCATTACTTTTATGCAAGATGGAGCACCTCCACACATTGGACTCCCTGTGCAACAGTTTCTTCGCCAACATTTCACCACTGACAGAATAATCAGTCGCGCGTTTCCGACAACTTGGCCATCTCGTTCACCGGATCTTAATCCGTGTGATTTTTGGCTTTGGGGACACTTAAAAAACCTTGTTTATCGAGAACGTCTGATAACCTTGGCAGATTTGAAAGAGAGTATCAGTCTGCATGTGAGAAGCATCTCAGATGACCAGTTACGATCCGCAGTTGAACAAGCTGTCCACAGACTTCACATTTTACATCTTCAGGAAGGGAACCATATTGAGCAGCATTCCCTGCATCGATAACGTCCTTGTTTCATGTATGCTTGGTACTTTCAAATAAAATGTGTTTAAAACGTGTTTTTGTGTCTTTTCAGCATACGTCCAGTGGTACAGCGCCACCTATCGGTGATTTCTGGAACTAAATTTTTTTTTCGTGAAATCCGTTTCCCCATTTTTTGAATAGTATGTCCACAAATTTTCAAGCCTTTACACTGAGTAGTTCGATATCCAGGGAGGTCAGAGTAGGGGTGTTTTATTTCTGGCCACCCGGTATATTTTGAAAAATGTTGAATATCTAAAGAAGCGAAACTTTTTCGCATTTTTAGGGAGATTATTTATTAATGTGTGAATATTTCTTCAGGAATTTCACGTATTTTGACTTTTTGTTTTGAATTAGAATATTATATACTGTAAGAATTATTTTGAAGGATTATTAATGCCTTATAATTAATGTGTTTATTATTGTGAAGTGTTCTTACAAATTTTTACTAACATTTATTTTGTTTATAGCGTCTACGATCGAAGGAGGCATAGTTAGATGCAGGAAATGCATCAATGTTTGCATGTTCTCGGGAAAGGATGTATGTTTTTCTCTACGTATAGCGTTATTATATTGTGTCCATTTTGTTTTAATTCTTGAGTAAATATTAGATTTAATTTAAAAGAACGTTATAGTTACCAAGTTTGAAGCGATGACGAGTCTGAAAATTTATTTTTAAGTCGAGAATTGAGCAGAATTTAAATTAAATTGTGGCAGCGGAAATGGTGTTTTTCATACATTTTGTGAATTTTTTTTTCTTACTTTAATACTAAAAATGTTTTAGATAATTTTGCTTTAATTCAATTCTCTTAATGGAAAAGACCTGTTTTGACACATTTAAAATTATCGGCTCTTCATAATATTTTCTGTTTGAAGTTCATTTTTTTTTCGTTTGTTATTTCCACATGATGTTTAATTCCTACTCATATTTTTTACTCAAAAATTCATTCATTAAATAAGAAATTAAAAAACAGTGCAAACTGTTGAATTGAGGAGTTCAATTTTGAGAATATCATTTCATTAAGACATTTATTTTGATTCCCCAGAAATTGATCCCCTCTCCTGATTGTTGGAGTAAGAGTTGCAAATGCTCTATCTTGAATCAGAGAAAAAAAATCAGACCACTTACGTTTCGTCCCGAATCCTTTTAATTTTTATTCAAAATTTTAAACGACAGAAAGGTGATAAAAACAGAAAAATAATTTTTTCAGAACATTAACTTATTACGGATGCATATAATTTAATAATTATATTTTGTACAAAAATTTGTTTCCAGGATCAAAACTAATATCCAATCTTTGATAATACAGGCAAATACAATAATAAATGCTTAAATTCCAATTCCAGGTTTTCAGTGGATATTCATTTTAATATTTTAAAACAGAAACGACATTATTATAGTGGTTTCAAATTTGCAAAAACGATTTTCTTGCTGAAATCTGATTTTCTGTTGATTCCTGCAATTTAACAAAAATGTCATTTGATTTCAATAAAAGAAATATAGTTGGAGATTCTGAAATATATACAAAAAGATTCATTATTCATATAATATAGGCAATTGAAGCAAATGAAATAAGACTGAAATCCATGAGTATTTTTTCGCAATAATTTTACTTAATTTAAAAAGGTTGTTTTATGAAATTCACATGGAACTATAATTCTCTTACTAAATATGATATATATGTAATTGTATTTGATGGTTTTTATCAGATTATCAAAACATATTCCACACAACAACTACTCAAGAATTAACCAAGAATAATGAAGAAAACAATATTTTCAGACTTTAAGTAATAAATTGTTCCTATCTCTGTCAATTAATATTAATTTAATATTCTCATTAATATGGCAGAGGAATAATTATAATATTTTTTCCTGTACAGAAGTGATCATTCACTTTCTAAAATTTTATTCTGTTGATTAATAATTGTACTACTTAAAGATTTTGCCTATCGAAAGTAAAATTTCAGTTCAGATATTTAGTGGTTCTAATGCGCAACATTATTATGTTTTCCAAATTATGTATCGTCATTATGAAAAAGAAAGCATTTTATTTCTTGTACTTTCCAAATTTTCTTTATAATTTTTCTCTTTACAGATAAGTGATAGAATGGACGACAGTTCAACCGATTCAGGTAAGCCACCATTCAGAAATGGGAGTCTGAATCCATCAAGTCAGAATAAATTTTTAAATGTTTTTAATTAATTTCGCATATTTCATGCTTGTAAATGAATTTTGTAATTGCTGTTTTCACTTTTTTTCCACATGGACTACAGTTCCGAAATTCTGTAAAGCTAATAGATATAACGATGATAGTAGCTTTAAAAAATTTTTAATGCTCATTATCGTCACCTAATATATTAATTTACTTGAAAGAAATCAACAATCATTCTGTTAAATTAATTTCCCAGACTGGGAGTCATCAAAAATTTCATATGACGCTTTAGATTCCATATTCGTAATCTTTAATATTAAATGTGTGTCAACTAGTTAAATTAGAAACTTAAAGAAACAGAAATTTGAAACATCTTTTTTTTCATGTTGTGAAAAGAATTTTTTTAAAAGTCCCATTTTTGTTACAACAATAAAGAGCCCCGAAAATCAAGTGGTTTTTATAATGAATTAAGAATAAAAAAAAGCGATACGAATGAAATTGTTGGGCATTGATAGGAAACTAAAATGTATATTTAATGCGATTATAATTTAAGTTGACTTTGATCTTTTTTTTTTTTGAAATCTCACGTTTTAAAGGTTTGTTTTGATATTTATTCTTTAAACTAAAAAAGAAAATCAACTGAAGCAAGGAACGCAAATTATAAACACATTTATAAATGAAAAAGATTTGTGTTTACAGATAAGTGATAGAGTGGACGACAGTTCTACCGATTCAAGTAAGCCACCCTTAAGAAATGGGAGTCTGAATACCTGAAATTAGAATTGAAATAAATTTTTAAATAATTTCGCGTATTTCATGTTTCTAAAAGAATTTTGTTATTGCTATTTTCACTTCTTTTCCACATGAACTGCAGTTCCGAAATTTTGTACAGCTATTAGATATAACGATGATAGTAACTTTTAAAAATTTTAATGCTCATTATCATCATCTAATATATTAATTTAATCGAAAGAAATCAACAATCAATCTGTTAAATTAATTTCGCAGACTGGGAGTTATCAAAAATTTCATATGACGCTTTAGATTCCATATTCGTAAGCTTTAATATTAAATGTGTGTCTAATAGTTGAAATAGAAATTTCGAAACCTCGTTTTGTTCATGTAGTGGAAATAATTTTTTAAAAAGCACCATTTTTTTTACAAGAATAAAGAACCCCGAAAATCAAGCGGTTTTTATAATGAGTTAATAATAAAAAAAGCGATACGAAAAAAATTGTTGGGCATTTATCGGAAGTTAAAATGTATATTTAATGCTATTATAATTTAAGTTGGTTTTGAATTTTTTTTTAAATCTTACGTTTTGAAGGTTCGTTTTGATATTCATCCTTTAAACCAGAAGTTCCTAACCTTTTTTGAAGTGGTGCCCCCTTTTCTAATGAATATTTCAATACCGCCCCTTTCGCACTCCAGATAAATAAGAGCGTACATAATGCATGGTGAAAACGAGAATTAAAAACGAAATTCTAATGAATAGAATATTGTTGCAAGTGAAACGCTATTGAATTCTTTCTTCATTTAAAAAAAATAGGAATAAAAAGTTTAGCTTACCTGTCATAAGAACAGGCAGGGGTTTTGATGATACGAAGTAATCATAATAAACTATTGTTTTCTAAATATATAAACTGACAGTTTCAGAAAAACAATCAAAACGCATAACTATAATAAAAAGAATTTTTATTAAAATTTAAAGGCATCAAATTTCTTACTTAACTAATGAGAAGGCTGAATTTGATGCGTTTTAAGGAACTTGTTAATATCAGGTACAATTTCACTTAAAAACAATTGTATGCCGCCGCGTTTAGTACTATGGAGCTGATTTCTCTTTTTCTTCACTAATGTTGCTTCAGCACTAAATCTACGTTCTGCTAAATATGCAGAAGGGAATGCTATCACAAATCGTTGAATAATCGATCATAATCCTGAATGCAGTTGCGAAATAGTCTTCTGAAACCAAAATTCTTGGTAGCCCTTCTTGAATTAAATTTTTAGATCCCCATTTGTCGTCAGTTCTATTAGTTCTTCGTCTAACTGAAGTGATCCTGCTGTGTTGACAATGGGAAAATAATCCAAACCCAGTCTGGTTTGTCCATGCTTAAAATGTCCTGGAATCGCTCCTTTATTGTACACTATATTTGGTTAATCCTCTAATGTCCCTTCGTGCCATATCAACGACTCCTAATTTTCTGTGTGTCTTTTACCGTCCACCTGAAAGCTTCAAACGTCCACAAGGGGGCGTTATTGCCCACGTTGGTAACCTATGCTTTAAACCAAAAAAGACAATCAGCTGAAGCAAGGAACGCAAATTATAAACACAGTTAAAAAAAAAAAAGATTCGTGTCACCAATGCGAATCTTAAACATTTTATAGCCTAAAGCACTTTAAATATATGTCTTTGGTAAAAAAATAGTATATATTTTGAAAAATGTTAAATATCTAAAGAAGCGAATTTTTGTCGTGTTTTTAGAGGGATCATTAATTAATGTGAGAATATTTATTCAAGAATTTCACGTATTTTGACTTTTTGTTTTGAAGTAGAACATTATATACTATAAGATTTATTTCGGAGAATTATGAATGTCTTATAATTAATGTTTTTATTATTGTGAAGTGTTGTTATAAATTTTTGCTAACATTTATTTTGTTTATAGCGTCTACGATCGAAGGAGGCAAAGTTAGATGCAGGAAATGCATCAATGTTTGCATGTTCTCGGAAAAGGATGTATGTTTTTGTCTACGTATAGCTTTATTATATTCTGTCCCTTTTTCTTTAATTCTTGAGTAGAAATTAGATTTAATTTAAAATAACGTTATAGTCACCAAGCTTAAAGCGATGAAGAGTGTGAAAATATATTTTTAAGTTGAGAATTTATTAGAATTGAAATTAAATTGTGGCAGCTGAAACGGAATTTTTTGAGCATTTTGAGATTTTCTTTTTTTCTACCTTTTAACATTAAAAAATATTTTAGATAATTTTGCTTTAATTCAATTTTCCTAATGAAAAAGGCCTGTTTTCATGCATTTAAAAACATCGGCTCTTCATAATATTTTCCGTTTTTAGCGCATTGTTTTCTTTTTTTCATTTTTTATTTCCACATAATGTGTAATTCCTGTTAATATTTCTTACTCAAAAATCGATTCATCAAATAGAAAATTAAAAAACAGTTCAAACTGTAGAATTGAGGAGTTCAATTTTGAAAATATCATTTAATTAAAAAATTATTTTAATTCCCCAGAAATTGATTGCCTCTACTGATTGTTGGAGTAAGAGTTGCAAACGCTCTATCTTGAATCAGAGAAAAAAAATCAGACCACTTACATCTCTTCCCGATTCCTTTTAATTTTTATTCATAATTATAAAAGGCAGAAAGATGATAAAAACTGAAAAATAATTTATTCAGAACATTGACTAATTATGGATGCATATAATTTAAAAATAACATTTTGTACAAAATTTTTTTCCAGGATCAAAACTAATATCAACTTTTTGATAATACAGGTAAATACAATAATAAATGCTTGATTTCCAATTCCAAATTTTCAGTGGTTATTCGATTTAATATTTTAAAATAGAAACGGTATTATTATAGTGGTTTGAAATTTGCAAAAACGATTTTCTTGCTGAAATCTGATTTACTGGTGATTCCTCCAATTTAACAAAAATGTCATTTGATTTCAATAAAAGAAATATAGTCGCAGTTTCTGAAATAAATACAAAAAGATCCATTATTCATATCATATAGGCAATTGAAGCAAATAAAATAAGACTGAAATCAATGAGTATTTTTTCGCAATAGTTTTACTTAATTTAAAAATGTTGTTTTATGACATTCACACGGAACTGTTATATTCATGCTAAATATGATATATGTAATTGTATTTGATGGTTTTTATCAGATTATCAAAACATTTTCCACACAATAACTATTCAAGAATTAATTAAGAATAATGAAGAAAACAATATTTTCAGACTTTAAGTAATAAATTGTTCATATCTCTGTCAATTAATATTAATTTAATATTTTCATTAATATGGTAGATGAATAATTATATTATTTTTTCCTGTACAGAAGTGATCATTCACTCGTTAAAATTTTATTCTGTTGATTAATAATTGTACTCCTTAAAGATTTTGCCTATCGAAAGTAAAATTTCAGTTCAGATATTTAGTGGTTCTTATGCGCAACATTATTACGTTTTCCAAATTATGTACCTCGTTATGAAAAAGAAAGCATTTTCTTTCTTGTACCTTCTAAATTTTCTTCATGTACCTTCTAAATTATAAAGATCTAATGCGCAACATTATTATGTTTTCCAAATTATGTATCGTCGTTATGAAAAAGAAAGCATTTTCTTTCTTGTACCTTCTAAATTTTCTTTATAATTTTTCTCTTTACAGATAAGTGATAGAGGGGACGACAGTTCAACCGATTCAGGTAAGCCACCATTCAGAAATCGGAGTATGAATCCATCAAGTCAGAATTGAAATAAATTTTTAAATGTCTTTAATTAATTTCGCATATTTCATGCTTGCAAACGAAATTTGTAATTGCTGTTTTCGCTTTTTTTCCATATGGACTACCGTTCCGAAATTCTGTAAAGCTAATAGATATAACGATGATAGTAGCTTTTAAAAATTTTAATGCTCATTATCGTCATCTAATATATTAATTTAATTGAAAGAAATACAATCAGTGTGTTAAATTAATTTCCCAGACTGGGAGTCATCAAAAATTTCATATGACGCTTTAGATTCCATATTCGTAATCTTTAATATTAAATGTGTGTCTAATAGTTAAATTAGAAACTTAAATAAATAGAAATTTGAAATATCTTTTTTTTCATGTTGTGAAAAGAATTTTTTTAAAAGCCCCATTTTTGTTACAACAATAAAGAGCCCCGAAAATCAAGTGGTTTTTATAATGAATTAAGAATAAAAAAAGCGATACGAAAGAAATTGTTGGGCATTGATAGGAAACTAAAATGTATATTTAATACGATTATAATTTAAGTTGAGTTTGATCTTTTTTTTTTGAAATCTCACGTTTTAATGGTTTGTTTTGATATTTATTCTTTAAACTAAAAAAAAAAAAAAAAAATCAACTGAAGCAAGGAACGCAAATTATGAACACATTTATAAATGAAAAAGATTTGTGTCACCAATGCAAATCTTAATATTTTCTAGCCTAAAACATTTTAAATATATGTCTTTGGTAAAAAAATAATATATATTTAGAAAAAAATTGAATATCTAAAAAATGAATTTTTTTCGTGTTTTTAGAGGGCTCATTAATTAATGTGAGAATATTTATTCAGGAATTTCACGTATTTTCACATTTTGTTTTGAAGTAGAATATTGTATAAGATTTATTTCGGAGAATTATTAATGTCTTATAATTAAAGTTTTTATTATTGTGAAGTGTTCTTATAGATTTTTGCTAACATTTATTTTGTTTATAGCGTCTACGATCGAAGGAGGCAAGGTTAGATGCATGAAATGCATCAATGCTCTCATGTTCTCGGAAAAGGATGTATGTTTTACTCTACGTATAGCTTTATTATATTGTGTCACTTTTGCTTTAATTTTTGAGTAGAAATTAGATTTAATTTAAAATAACGTTATAGTCACCAAGCTTGAAGCGATGAAGAGTCTGAAAATATATATTTTAGTTGAGAATTTAGTGGAATTCAATTTAAATTGTGTCAGCAGAAATGAAATTTTTGTCCATTTTAAGAATTTTTTTTCTTACTTTAATACTAAAAATTCTTTTAGATCATTTTGCTTTAATTCAATTTTCCTAATGAAAAAGGCCTGTTTCATACATTTGAAAATATCGGCTCTTCACAATAATTTTTTTTTCCATTTTTATTTAAACATAATGTGTAATTCCTACTAATATTTTTTACTCAAAAATTGATTCATTAAATAAGAAATAAAAAAATAAAAAAATGCAAACTGTTGAATTGAGGAGTTCAATTTTGAAAATATAATTTCATTAAAAAGTTTATTCTAATTTCCCAGAAATTGACCCCCTCTACTGATTGTTCTAGTAAGAGTTGCAAATGCTCTATCTTGAATCAGAGAAAAAAAAATCAGACCATTTACATTTCTTCTCGAATCCTTTAAATTTTTATTCAGAATTATAAACGATAGAAAGATGATAAAAACAGAATAATAATTTTTTCAGTACATTGTTTAATTATGGATACTTATAATTTAAAATTAATATTTTGTACAAAAATTGTTTCCAGAATTAAAACTAATACCCATTTTTTGATAATACAGGTAAATACAATAATAAATGCTTGATTTAAAATTCCAGATTTTCAGTGGAAATTCTATTTAATATTTTAAAACAGAAATGGTATTATTATAGTGGTTTGAAATTTGCAAAAACTATTTTCTTGCTGAAATCTGATTTACTGGTGATTACTGCAATTTAACAAAAATGTCATTTGATTTCAATAAAAGAAATATGGAATTTCTGAAATAAATACAAAAAGATCCATTCTTCATGTTATATAGGTTGTTGTTGTTGTATGGGTTACTGGCGCAAGAGCCATAGTTGGCCATACTGCGCCAAACATATGGTAAAATAATGGAAGATTTAAAACAAAACCTTTAAAAAAGAGAAAAATGTATATTTAAAAACTACATAGAATGTGTTCTTACATATAGTAAAAATCAATTTAAAAGTAGATGAATGGTTGGAGAAAATACGAAAAAAAAAAAAATGTGCAGAGAAGACACTTTGAACAAAAATGCAAAAGCAGACAAAAAACCTGTCAAATGCAGTTGCTGAAACCAACAGCTTTTAAATATGTAAAAGCATTTGGGTGGTGTTTATCCCCCAAAAGGTCCTGTAAATTAATAGAAGACGAATTAAAAAATTTACTACGATGAACGTTAAAATCAGGGCATTCAATTAATATATGCATAACACTCAAGCCAATATGACAAGTGGGACACATTGGCACTCTTTTGGCAAGGATTAAGTGACGGTGAGTAAAACGGAGTACGGACGGATCCCTGTACGGAGGTGAGTCAATTTGACATTTAACTCTCGAATACTGTGAACAGGCCACAAACCAATGGTAGGCATCACTGAATGAAGTTTGTTTTGGATCCGCCGATCCTATGCCAATTGCCAAGTTGATCATATCATATAGGCAATTGAAGCATATGAAATAAGACTGAAATCAATTATTTTTTCGCAATAGTTTTACTTAATTTAAAAATGTTGTTTCATGAAATTCACATGGAACTGTTATTTTCTTGCTAAATATGATATATATGTAATTGTATTTGATGGTTTTTATCAGATTATCAAAACATATTCCACACAACAACTATTCAAGAACTAATTAAGAATAATGAAGAAAACGATATTTTCAGACTGGAAGTAATAAATTGTTCTTTTTTCTGTCAATTAATATTAATTTAATATTCTCATTATTATGGCAGAAGAATAATTATATTATTTTTTCCTGTACAGAAGTGATCATTCACTCGTTAAAATTTAATTCTGTTGATTAATAATTGTACTATTTAAAGATTTTGCCTATCGAAAGTAAAATTTCAGTTCAGATATTTAGTGGTTCCAATGCGCAGCATTATTATGTTTTCCAAATTATGTATTGTCGTTATGAAAAAGAAAGCATTTTCTTTCTTGTACCTTCCAAATTTTCTTTATAATTTTTCTTTTTACAGATAGGTGATAGAGTGGACGACAGTTCAACAGATTCAGGTAAGCCACCCTTCAGAAATGGGAGTCTGAATCCATCAAGTCAGAATTTAAATAAATTTTAAAATGTCTTTAATTAATTTCGCATATTTCATGTTAGTAAACGAATTTTGTAATTGCTGTTTTCACTTTTTTTCCACTTCAACTACAGTTCCAAAAGTTTGTACAGCTATTAGATATAACGATGATAGTAGCTTTTAAAAATTTTAATTCTCATTATCGTCCTCTAATATATTAATTTAATTGAAAGAAATCAACAATCAATCTGTTAAATTAATTTCCCAGACTGGGAGTCATCGAAAATTTTATATGACGCTTTAGATTCCATATTCGTCATCTTTAATATTAAATGTGTGTCTAATAGTTAAATTAGAAACTTAAAGAAATAGAAATTTGAAACATCTTTTTTTTCATTTTGTGAAAAGAATTTTTTTAAAAAGCTCCATTTTTGTTACAACAATAAAGAGCCCCGAAAATCAAGTGGTTTTTATAATGAATTAAGAATAAAAAAAGCGATACGAAAGAAATTGTTGGGCATTGATCGGAAGCTAAAATGTATATTTAATGCGATAATAATTTGATTTTGAATTTTTTTTGAAATCTCACGCTTTGAAGGTTTGTTTTGATATTCATTTTTTAAACTAAAAAAGAAAATCAACTGAAACAAAGAACGCAAATTATAAACACATTTATAAAAGAAAAAGATTCCTGTCACCTATGCGAATTTTAAACATTTTATAGCCTAAAAGTATATACTTTAAATATATGTCTTTGGTCAAAAAATAATATATATTTTGAAAAATGTTGTATATCTAAAAAATGAAATTTTTTCGTGTTTTTGAGGGATCATTAATTAATGTGGGAATACTTATTCAGGAATTTCACGTATTTTGACATTTTGTGTTGAAATAGAATATTATATACTATAAGGTTTATTTTGCAGAATTATTAATGTCTTATAATTAATGTTTTTGTTATTGTGAAGTGTTCTTATAGATATTTGCTAACATTTATTTTGTTTATAGATTTTTACTAACATTTATTTTGTTTATAGCGTCTACGATCGAAGGAGGCAAAGTTAGATGCAGGAAATGCATGAATGTTTGCATGTTCTCGGAAAAGGATGTATGTTTTTCTCTACGTATAGCTTTATTATATTGTGTTATTTTTGTTTTAATTCTTGAGTAGAAATTAGATTTAATTTAAAATAACGTTATATTCACCAAGCTTGAAGCGATGAAAAGTCTGAAAATATATTTTTAAGTTTAGAATTTAGTGGAATTTAATTTAAATTGTGGCAGCAGAAATGGAATTTTTTGTCCTTTTTGAGAATTTTTTTTCTTAGTTTAATTCTAAAAAGTCTTTTAGATAATTTTGCTTTAATTCAATTTTCCTAATGAAAAAGGCCTATTTCATACATTTGAAAATATCGGCTCTTCACAATAATTTCTTTTTTTTCCATTTTTTTATTTCCACATAATGTGTAATTCCTACTAATATTTTTTACTCAAAAATTGATTCATTAAATAAGAAATTAAAAAACAGTGCAAACTGTTGAATTGATTAGTTCAAGTTTGAAAATATAATTTCATTAAAAAAATTATTCTAATTCCCCAGAAATTGATCCCCTCTACTGATATTTGGAGTAAGAGTTGCAAATGCTCTATCTAGAATCAGAGAAAAAAATCAGACCGTTTACATTCCTTCCCGAATCCTTATTTTTTATTCAGAATTATAAACGATAGAAAGATGAAAAAAACAGAAAAATAATATTTTCCGTACATTGTTTAATTATGGATACTTATAATTTAAAATTAATATTTTGTACAAAAATTGTTTCCAGAACTAATATCCATTTTTTGATACATTGATGGAAAAAAAATCCCAATTAAACCCCAAATAAACGAAATTTGGTAGGCGTGTTTATACATCTGAAAGATGACGTCGATTCAAATTTCGAGCTACGCGCGTAAGTGTGGAGCCAGTAGCGACACTATGAATATGCAAATGAGGTTTGCTTAAAATAAGCGCTGTAAGGCTCGTGATCGTTATTTACAGTTGAGATTTGACGTAGTGGGTTAATGTTAGTCAAGGATGCCTCTGAGAAGACGAAGAAGCCATTATCAACAGCTCACTGAGTTTGAACGAGGTCGTGTTGTAGGGTTACGAGAAGGTGGGTTTTCTTTCTGCGATATTGCTGAAAGACTTGGCAGGAATGTATCCAATATGCATGAGTATTGGCGGCAGTGGTCAAGGGAAGGTACTGCCTCAAGAAGACCAGGTTCCGGGCGGCCACGTGGTACTGCTGAGAGGGAAGACCGTCGTATTCGGCGTATGGCTGTGGCTAATCGTACTGCGTCTGCAGCTGAAATTCGAGCTGCAGTTGGCACCACAGTGACACAACGAACTGTTACAAATCGGTTACTTCAAGGACAGCTCCGAGCCAGACGCCCTGTACAGTGCATTCCACTGACTCCAAACCACTGCCGTTTGCGGCGTGAGTGGTGTCAAGCTAGAGCTCATTGGAGGACGGAGTGAGATCTGTTGTGTTTTCTGATGAAAGCCGGTTCTGCCTTGGTCGCAGTGATAGCCTTTTGTTGGTTAGAAGTAGGCCAGGTGAATGCCTGCTAGTGACCTGTCTGCGGCCTAGACACACAGGGCCTACTCCTGGAGTTATGGTTTGGGGAGCAATTTCGTATGAAAGCAGGAGCACTCTCGTGGTTATCCCACGCACCTTGACTGCAAATTTGTACGTCAGTCTAGTGATACAACCTGCTGTGCTGCCATTCATGAACAGCATTCAAGGGGGTGTTTTCCAATAGGATAACGCTTGCCCTCATACCGCAGTTGTAACCCAACATGCTCTACAGAGTGTCGACATGTTGCCTTGGCGTGCTAGATCACCAGATCTTTCTTCAAACGAGCACATATGGGACATCATTGGACGACAACTCCACCGTCATCCACAACTAGCATTAACCGTCCCTGCATTGACCGCCCAAGTGCAACAGGCATGGAACTCCATCCCACAAACTGATATTTGCCACCTGTACGACACTATGCATGCACGTTTGCATGCTTGCATTCAAAATTCTGGCGGTTACACCGGTTACTAATGTACCAACATTTCACATTTGAAATGGCTCTTCTCGCCAATAGCTCTACCTGTGATCTTGAAACTTTAATCAATTAAATATGTTACCTAGACAAATGTATTCCTAAAATTTCATTACTGTACAATAATTTTTTCTTGGTGTTGGGATTTTTCCCCATCAGTGTAATACAGGTAAATACAATAATAAATGCTTGATTTCCAATTCCAGATTTTCAGTGGAAATTTGATTTAATATTTTAAAACAGAAATGGTATTATTATAGTGGTTTGAAATTTGCAAAAACTATTTTCTTGCTGAAATCTGATTTACTGGTGATTCCTGCAATTTAACAAAAATGTCATTTGATTATAATAAAAGAAATTTAGTCGGATTTTGTGACTGGAAGTAATAAATTGTTCCTATCTCTGTCAATTAATATTAATTTAGTATTCCCATTAATATGGCAGATGAATAATTATATTATTTTTTTTTTGTACAGAAGTGATCATTCACTCGGTAAAATTTAATTCTGTTGATTAATAATTGTACTATTTAAAGATTTTGCCTATCGAAAGTAAAATTTGAGTTCAGATATTAAGTGGCTCTAATACGCAACATTAATATGTTTTCCAAATTATGTATCGTCGTTATGAAAAAGAAAGCATTTTCTTTCTTGTACCTTCAAAATTTTTTTTATAATTTATTTTTTCTTTTTACAGATAAGTGAAAGAGTGGACGACAGTTCTACTGATTCATGTAAGCCACCCTTAAGAAATGGGAGTTTGAATTTATCAATTCAGAATTGAAATAAATTTTTAAATGTCTTTAATTAATTTCGCATATTTCATGTTTGTAAAAGAATTTTGTAATTGCTATTTTCACTTTTTTTCCACATGGAATACAGCTCCGAAAGTTTGTACAACTATTAGATATAATGATGGTAGTAGCTTTTAAAAATTTTAATGCTCATTATCGTCATCTAATATATTAATTTAATTGAAAGAAATACAATCAGTGTATTAAATTAATTTCCCAGACTGGGAGTCATCAAAAATTTCATATGACGCTTTAGATTCCATATTCGTAATCTTTAATATTAAATTAATCTAATTGTTAAATTAGAAATTTGAAGAAATAGAAATTTTAAGCATCTTTTTTTTCATGTTGTGAAAAGAATTTTTAAAAAAGCACCATTTTTGTTGTAACAATAAAGAACCCCGTAAATTAAGTGGTTTTTATAATGGATTAAGAATAAAAAAAAGCGATGCGAAAGAAATTGTCGGGCATTGATCGGTAGCTGAGATGTGTTTTGAATGCGATTATAATTTAAGTTGGCTTTGAATTTTTTTTTAAATCTCACGTCTTAAAGGTTTGTTTTGATATTCCTTTAAACCAAAAAAGAAAATCAACTGAAGCAAGAACCGCAAATTATAAACGTAGTTAAAAATGAAAAAGATTCGTGTCACCAATGCGAATCTTTAACATTTAATTGCCTAAAACACTTTATGTCTTTGGTAAAAAAATAATATATATATATATATATATATATAAATATTGAATATCTAAAGAAACGAAATTTTTACTCATTTTTAGAGAGATTATTTATTAATGTGGGAATATTTCTTTAGGAATTTCACGTGTTTTCACTTTTTGTTTTGAAGTAAAATATTATATACTATAAGATTTATTTCGAAGAATTATTAATGACATGCTTTGAATCTGATGAAGACTACAGTTGGCTCCTGAGAAATGAGTTGAAGTAATGGATTCTCTCTGTATGTATGTCAAATGAATGAAAAGGATTTCAGATAACCATTCATTTTTTAAATTAACTACTTTATTCAGTCATCAGAGAAGCATGACTTCCATGGTGCATTGTTGAATTGTATAGTGATGAGAAATTCAATTTTCACTGATTTTCTTATCATGATACGATGTTTGTATATGAAACAGTATTTACATCGTAAATGTCATCAAAAGAGGAATAAGGTAAACGAATGAAATTCGGCATTCTTTCCAACAGCAAAATTGCACAAAAGTATTAAATCTTAAATACAGTGGCTGAATGAGAAAAGTTGAAAACGACATGTTAGTTTATCTTCATTATATGAAGAATATTAACACAAAACATAATTACGAAAGAAACTAGAAAAATTGAGCAATAAGAATTTAATTGTTTGATTCTTCGCCCCAATTTAGAGCGATGAATTTTTCTTTTGAAAAAAAGATTTTTAAGCGCCAAATACACAGGAATATTTCAAGTTAGAAGCTAAGTCAAAAAAAAAAAAATAAATCTTCAGCTTTTAGCTAAAACTAATTATCATGATATTATTAATACAAAGTGTATTTTTTATTTACCTGTTAATCATTAAGGGCTTTATTAATAGCTAGGATTTTACCTAAATGAAAGAAAATCAGAGCATGTTTTTCGATTCATAGACTTTTTGTTTGAAATGCAACACTATGATGTTTCCAAAATTTGTTTGATATGTTTACTATTGTGCAGTTCCTTTATAAATTTGTATTTATATTATTTTCTTTTTTACAGATGGCTCCTTCGAAAAAAGGCAGATGAGAACTGATGATGAAGGTAGACGTGGAAACGTTAAGGATACTGAAGTATGTTTTTCTTTCAGTACAGCTTTGTTATGACGTGTCCATTTTGTTTTAATTCTTGAGTACGGATAAGAATAAACTTAAATATAGCGTTTCATTCTCTAACCTTTGCAGATTGAAGAAATTCTGACAAAGTTTTTTTTTTATCGTGTTTTATAATTTAAATTAAACCCTGACAACTGATGCGAAATATATGGCAAACTTTTTGAAAAATATTTTCTGAGTCTTTAAAATGAAGAAAAACTCGTGCATATCGTTTTGAATTATCATATTATTTAGATAATTGAATCAAATGATTCTAGGTTTTTACTGAATTTAAAATGGCCGTTTCAAGAAATTCTCACGGAACTGTAGTTTTCTTGGTACATATTCTATCTATATGAATAAAAATGAATATTTGTCTGTATGTCTCTTATGCGATGCTATACCGCTCATCCGATTGCGATGAAACTTTGAATACTTATTTCTTGCACTTACGGGTGGGTTATTGGCCTGGTAAAATTTTATCATCTACATAAATAAAAATGAATGTTTGTGTGTCTCTTAAGCGCTGCTGTACCGCTCAACCGATTACGATGATACTTTGAATATTTATTACTTGCATTTATTTGTTTCTGTTGATGATAGTAAAAAATATTTCCAAACCTAAAGTCTTGAATAACAAAGTTAGAAAAATATAGTTAGTATTATTTACGCTTCTCCTTTATATATCACTCAATTCGAATGATTCTATTCATTTCCGATAAGAAAATAAATATTATTCTTTCTATCAGTCCTAATTAAAAAAGACAGTTATTTTAAATTTCAAACAATATTTCCAAAATTATTTCTACTGAAGCAGCAAAAGCCCATTTTCATTTTTTTAAAGTCGGCTTTTCATGATATTTTCTAATCTGTATCATAGTCAGCATCGTGGTCTAGGGATATCGCGTCATCCCCGTGATCTAGGCGTTCCGGACTCGAGTTCTGGTTCGGGAATGGTTATTCTCTACCCTGTGTTCTATCTGTAAGGTACCTGAATGACCCCTCCCCCCTGTAAAAAAGGGTAAACTAGTGTATATGTGTGTTATCGTCATTTCTGCCCTCGGAGCTCAGGTGCCTTTACCCGCAGAAGCTACTGCACAAACACTTGGCTTAAAATAGTCAACAAGAATAGGTAGCTCATTATTATTTTTCAATTTTTTTCAATTTCTTATTTCTACATAATGTGCAATTCCTATTCATTTTTTCTTGCTCAAAAATTGATTTATTAAATAATAAATTAAAGACTCTTGCAAATTCTAATAGTGATGAGATAAATTTTTGAAAATAACATGTAATGGGAAGATATCATGTTCAATTCCATAGAAATCGATTCACTTTGTTTTTATCACTGCTTGTTGGAGTTAGAGTTACAAGTGTTCTATCTTCGGTTAGATAAAAAATGTCAGACAGTGACAATTCACTCTTTATCCCAAATCCTTTTAATTTTTCATTCATAATTATAAACGATAGAGATCCGGTGAAAGGAGAAAAAATTTTTTTTTAAACACTTTAACAAATTTTGGACACATATAATTTAAGATTAACATTTAGTACAAGAATAATTCTCCTCAAGAGCAACAAAAATTTTCAGTTATTGGTAAACTCGGTAAATGCAGTAAAAAATTGCTTGTTCTGAAATAAATTATTTCTAATATCAACTTGTCACATGATATTTATTTCTTATCCAAAAACAGAAATTATATTATTGTTCAAATTTGAATCTTCGTAGTATTTTCTTGCCGAAATATGATTAACTGGTGATATCTGAAGTTTATCAAATACGTTATTAGATTTTAATGAAAGAAATGTGGTCAGAATTTCCGAAATACCTGTAAAAATAGCTTTTGTGAGGGTATACAATTGATATTATTTTGAATATTGAAGTAAACGAACTAAGACTGGATTAATGTAGTATTTTTAATTGATTTAAAAGTGTGATTTCAAAAAATACCTTTAGAACTGTAGTTTTTTTGATAAATATGATGTATAAAGCATATTTGGGGTTTAAAAAAATCAGATTATCAAAGGAAATCTGAAATATTAATTCAAGAAATTTTTAAGTATAATAAGCGATACTAAAATTTGGGGCCGGAAATAATAAAACGTTATTTTACTTTTTAATGATTTCTATTCTAATGTTAATTAAATAGTCAGATGAATAATTAAATATTTTTCTTTCATAAAAATTCTCATTTACTCGTTAGCATTTTATTCTGTTTATGAATAATTGTACTATTCAATCATACTGCCTACTAAAAGTAAAATTTTAGTTCAATCATTTAGTGGTTCTATTATGCAAGATTGTTTTATATTCCAAATTATATATCATCGTTAGGAAAAAAAAGGTATTTACTCTCTTATGCCTCACAAAATTGTTTATGTTTCTTTACAGATGATGGATGAAACGGATATCGATTCGGACAATCGTGATTCTCCTAATAGACATGAATTTTGGAGTAATTCAGGTTAGAATTAAAATGAATTTTTAAATGTCTTTAAATAATATCGCATATTTCATGTTTGTAACAAATCTTGTAACTGATCTTTTAATTTTTTCCTCCTAGACTACAATTCTGAAATTTCGAATTGATTATTGACTCTCTTGACAACTGCAATTTTTATAATTTTGGCCACCTTTATTTTCAATTAATATATTAATTTAATTGAAATAAATTGGTCAATCAATCTATTACAATAGAGTAGGCGCCACCTAGAATTTCATTTGAAGCTTTAGATTCCATTTTCGCAATCTTCAATGTTAAATGTATATTAACTATTTAAGTAGAAAATAACGAAAGTAAAAATTTTTAAACATCTTTTTGTTCACGTAGTAAAAAGTTATTAAAAAATGCACCTGTTTTATTAAAAAAAAAAAAAAAACTCCACGAAAATTCAAAGTTGCTATAGAGAGTTATTAAGAATAAGCGAAACGATACGAATGAAAGTATTGAGTCTTCATTGAAAGCTAAAATGTATAATGAATGCGATTAGAATTTCAGTTTATTTTAAGGAATTTCTTTAAAAAAATCTCCCCTTTTTGAGATTTCTTTTAAATCAGAAAGAAAACCAATTAAAATAAGGAATAATTTTTTTCACACGGATAAGAATAAAAAAGATTAGTTTCATTCGTGATGGTATTAAGTACTTACAAACAAGATCTCTGACAAAATTAGAGATTTAAGCCGCATTCGTGCAATAGCTTCTGAGGGTAAAGGCCACTAAGCACCAGAGGGTTGAATTCTGATTTGTTGCTGATACGAAGATGATATTCCCACAATCGCTTGCACAACCCCTTATTACATGGGGGCTTTTTCACACACCTCACAGACAGAATACAGGGGTAAGAACAATAATCCCGAACCTGGGACTCGAACGCGAGACGCTCACAGCTCGGGGAAGATGCGCTATCCATAGGCCAGGACGCCGGCTTTTTCACGTTTGTTCTCGTTTAAAACACTTTAAATATACACTTTTCGTAACAATTATGATATATTTATTGAGAAATATAGAACATCAATAGAAGATAATTTTCTTTTGTAATTATTTTACCTTTTTAAAATGATTATTTCTGTGAAAATACATATTCAGGAATTTCGTATGGTTTGATGCTAATAATACATTTTTCGTAATGAAGTCGAGCGCTATAAGCTTCCAGAATTATTTCAAAGATTTATTCATATAGTGTAGTCAATTTGATTATTATTGCACATCTCTTTTCTAAATTTGCATTAACATATTTCTTTTTTATAGTTTCTTCTTCTTCAGAAGAAGGAATGGGCGTTATTAGTGGATCTGCCAGCTCTAAGGATGTTAATGTAAATATATTTTTTGTCCATTGCGGCTTTTTTATATAGCGGGTCTATTTTATTTTATACCAAAGCGCATGTGTGTGAGGATTAGTTTTCTTTTTAAAACCAGCTTTAATTTGCACTTCTCATAATAAAAAAAAATATAGAAAATTCCTTTTAATTTGGTTTAAACTGTGAAAATAGTCCTGCAAAATATTATAAACTTATGGTTCGTTACTTTGCTGCCTTTTTACATACTTTGTTGCATTACAAATTTACTCTTTTATTGTGGAATAGTGCAAGTTTGTACGAGCTCTTTTAATGTCAAAATTGTCAGAAAAATAAATAAACAAAGAATCTCGGAAGGAATATTTTCAGCAACTTCTTTTAAAATAACCTAATTTTTTAAAATACATTTTGCAGCTTCTTCATACTTTCGAAAGTTCAAATATTTTATGACAATTACGTAGTTTAAAAGAATTTGCATGGCGTTGTGCTATTCAACTTTTAATGCAAATGCTTGCCTTTGTGATCATATTTATTTTAATGATTTTAGTGATATGTGTTATTCGGGTTGAGATAATTCTGATTTTAACTGATTCCGATTTAAATTATATGTGGAAATTCCTAACACATTATTGGTGCAATTGATTATCATTCATGCTCATCCAACCGCAATCAATGTTTCATTTATGAGCATTTCTATTTTAAGAAACAAGAGGTCGGCTTTTTGTTAATTCTTCCTAAAATACTACAGAATGAAAATCCGTAAAATTATACAAAAATATGGTTATCATAATTAATTAACTGACACATACTTTTACAGAAGTTAATTCTGGCTAAAATACTATAATGCTGCGGAAGTAAAAAATATACGCTTCAGATAATTCTGTTTAAAGATAAAATAATAAGATGAACTTCCTTTATAAGGATATTTTATAAGATTTATTGAGGAAGAGTGTGTATCGACGAATACTTTGTATATCTAACACTTTTAGGAACTGGTTTGATTTCGTCGGCATGTTGTGTACTACTGAAAGATACTTAAGCTGCTTTTGAAATAATTCAATTGATGATAGATTTTATAGTAATTTACTACACATGATTATAGTTAAATGAAAACCTTAGTGAATGATGACGTTTGCCAGATATTCTGTTATTTACTTTTTCAAAGGAAAATTAAAAAAAAAAAAGCTGACGCTGAATGTCATACTTGTTCAAATCTTAGTTGAAGGGATTTTTTTTTCTGAAACTTTAAAGAAATATTTCAGTCTTTTAGATGAATAATCCAAATCTTTTTATTATCATTCGGGTTCTCGATGTATAAAAGGTTTATTTAGATTTGTTTTAAAAGAATTTTGAAATATGAAAGTACTTTCTATACCTCTGCTTATTATTTTTTTGTTCAAAATTTTGTTTGTTACTCCTATAAACGTCATTCTCATTCAGCTCTCCCGATTCCAAAATCAATTCAGACAGGTATACATTTTTAAATTTTTTAACAAAAGTATTCATGAGCTAAAAATTGAAATTAGATCACTTATAATGAACAAATATGATAACTAATTCCACCGAATTAACGATGCTTTTTATTATAAAGACTTGTGAGGTTCGTTTCAAAACACTTTCAAGTTTATTTAAGAGTAAACTTCTTAAAAGAAGGGGCGAATCAGTTTTCGTCTGAAAATATTTTCTGTATTTCATTACAACTAACGGTATAAATTCAACGAACACAGAAAAAGTACCCTTTAAGCTTTCTCTGGTAAATTCTAAATGCACGCTGTTTGAGAGTAATTTTTCGACAAAATTTCAGTACTCTTCCGAAATATCAACAATTCTCAAATATGGATAAATTATATAAATAGGGGAAAAATGGCTAATCTGAAATATCAGTTGGAATCGAGGATATACCAGTATCAACTTGCTAGTGGTTTTTAGTTACATAATTTAAGCTAAGAGCTTTTGGAGCTTCTGATTTTAAAGTAAGAACTATACTGCCCAAGTTGGGTGCTTCATGGCATTTTGTTGGCGAAATCAGGATTATAATTGATCTCTGGAATTTTAAGAATAATTTCAACAACTTTAACATCTATTAAATATGTTATTTTGATTTATTGAAAGAAATACAATGATTTTTTTGCACATTAAAATATTGGGTAGCTGAGTAAGTACTCGCTGTTTTCCAACAAATGGTGCTATCAGAACTGATTGCGTTAGTTTATGATAGTGACTAAACTATTTACAAGTTCTATAAGCAAGCTTGAAATTCAGTGTATCTTATTTCGCGTAAATGAAAGCAACTTTATTTTTCATTGCGTTAAATATATCAAATTTCGTGCCAAAAAAACACAGTGTTTGCGAGGACTTTTACTGCACTAATTGATTCAAATAATAATAATAATAAATCTGCAGTTGAAGAGCGCAGAATTCTTGTTGAGACTTACGGTGACCATGCTCTGTCTGAAACAACTTGTAGAGATTGGTTTATACGCCTAAAAAATAATGATTTTGATCTTGAAGATAAAGAACGCCCTGGGACAATGAAGAAGTTTGAAGACGAACAGTTGGAAGCATTCCTTCATGAAAATTCACGCCAAAAGCTACTTGATTTTGCAGAATCATTAGAAGTTGATCACACAACAGTTTCGAAACGTTTGAAAACATTAGGAATGATTCAAAAGCAAGGCAATTGTTTGCTTCAAGAAACGTCGAATAGCATCGTTTCAAGTGAGAACAGCTGCTTCAACGGCAGAAAAAGAAAAGATTTTTGTATTGTATCGTAACTGGCAATGAAAAATGGATACACTACGATAACCCTAAGCTTAGAAATTCGCGGGGGTAAACGTAGTCACGCATCAACGTCTTCAGCAAAGCCGAATATCTATGATTCCAAGCTTGTGCTCTGCATTTGGTGGGATCAGCTGTGTTTAGTTTATTATGAGCTGCTCAAACCAAATGAAACTATTTTGGGAGATCGCTACAGACTACAAATGCAGTTATTAAGCCGAGCATTGTCGAAAAAATGGCCGCTATGGAAGCAGGGACACGACAAGGTTATTTTGCAGCATGACAACGCTCGACCACATGTTGCAAAACCGGTAAAAACCTACTTAGAAACGCTTAAGTGAAAAATCTTACACCACCCACCCCGTATTCATCGGACATTGCCCCTTCTGACTACCACTTATACCTGTCGATGACACATGGTCTGGTTAAGTATCACTTCCATTCTTATGAAGATGCCAAAAATTGGATCGATTATTGGATAGTCTGAAATGATTTGTCGTTTTTCCGACGTGGATTTCAAATGCTGCCAGAAATATGGGGAAAAGTATTGGATAGCGATGGGAATGCTTTCTTTAAAATGTTTTTTAAGGATTTTTTTAAAAACAAAACATTGATTTTCACTAAAAAGCAGCGAGAACTTATTCAATACTCCAACAGATACGTCAAGGTCCACAGCTGTTATTATACCATATATATGCCAAATTAATTATAACTGAATTCAATGAGTGATAATATCATATTATTTTTAATTAATATAAAAATGTTATTTGATGAAATTCTCTTAAATCTATCTGTTATTTTCTTAATAAATCTGGAATATTTTTGAATCTGTTTATCAAAATATTTCTCAAATCTAAAGTTTATTACTTAATTAAAGGTAATAATGATAATTAGTGATAAATATCTGTTTATTCCTTGAAAGTTTTTTAAAAAAATTATAGGCAAAAAGAAAAAAAACACTTTAAATAATGGCTTTTTATAAGAAAATTATTATTATTATTTTTTAATATCCATTAATTTCTTATAAAAAATGATTTTACACATCAAACTGTTTTAGTTTTCATATTATACTATATTATCTAATCCCTTCTCTCGATGTAACTAAAATAATCATTTTGTTCAATTTATCATTTTCAGTTGGGTAAAAGTTTGTCTTGTCTACCTTATGATTTATAAATAAAAATAGTTTTTTCTTTTCTACTTTTTAAAATCTTGTTTAATTTTCAAACAGGTGGGGGCAAGCTCCAGTGCGGCAGGAGGTGGAAATTCCCAAGGCCATGCAAATCCATCGTCAAATGGTTAGCTTTTTTTCAATGAATTGTTCCATATTTCATAAAAACTGGTGAATTGATACATTGATCATAACTGAAAATCTTTTTTCCAAATTAAAATTATACATATTTTAAATCGTATGAACACAACGGATTTTTTGATTGGTGTTTATACATTTTCCTTCGATGGGTTATGTAATGTGTTTGTCCCTATTTGGGTCATTTTTGTTGGAAACTGATCCAAAGCGAAAAGATTTGGCTCGTTGCACACACAGCGTTTTTTTTTGTGTCAGTATTTTGCCGAGACCGCTCCCAGAAATCAAATGCTTACACACACGGCGTTTAAATTCCGACTCCGTCGTAAGAGTCAGCATAATTTCATCAACAAATAAATTTACTTTAACCGTGTTATTTAAACTAAGTACAGCTAAAGGGTAATTTTGAAATAGATAGAGTAAAAATTCTATCCTTATTATTATCTTATTATATTATATCCTTATTATTATCTTATTATATTATATCCTTATTATTATCTTACCTTATTATTATTATAACTCTAGACATTACAAAAACACAGAGAGTGTAATCTTGCATCTGATTATCCGAAAGCGCTAGTGACAGCGGGCCGATAAAAGGCGGATTGACCGAATCTTTATTTCCCCCCCTAGAGTGTAAGTTCTCTTCTAATTCAATACACTACTGTTGTTATGTCGGAATCGGCGAAATAAACGATCAGAAAAAAGCGCTGTGTGTGCAACCAGACTTAAGCGGAAGGATCATATTATTTGCAAAAATAAATTTAAAAAATAATAGAGGATTTGTTTGATATGGTTTCAAATTGATCATATATGGAGAGCTGTTTAAAAACTATATGAATGTTGATTTTATTTAAATATTGGTTTTGTATAAATTGGTTCTTCGAAAAGATTGTGTTATTGAGGGAAGCAATATGACTAAGAATATGAGCACAATGATTACAGGACTATGTTGACAACGAAATTTTCGAGAAATGTTGTAGTATGTTTTAGAATCTTTACATAAAATAGATTAAAAACCCCTAATGAAATAAAGGTATAGAATTTACAAGCCGAAATTATTTTGAAATTTGGAATAAATATTTTTTTATGGTGGAGGGAGGGCTAGACAGGAATTAAATAGAAACCTCTTTGTTTAGAAGTTTATCTATAATTTGTCTAAAAGTATTCAGATAACTAAAAAATAAATTACTTTGTTTCCGAACTAAGAAATAATCTAGTATTTCAAACCAGCTTTAAAATGCTGGCATTCGGCTATTCAATAATACTATTTTCTTTAAACTTATGTTGCATTAAAACGGCTGTGAAATCTTTTTAAGTAAACAGATTGTTTATTCTCTATTTGGCTGCTCTGTAGTTCAGAAATTCCAAAACCCTTTGAGAAATTATTATAGCAGTTTTGAAAAAAAAGTGCATTAAATTTTAATTGACGAGATTTCTTTTGAAAAGAATTTACCAGAGCTTAGAAATTGAGAAAGTGCCAATAAAAGTTATAAACTACATTAAAACGCGAGGTGTGCGCACACAAAAAAACCTTTTATCTTCCAAAGAATGAACTTAGAAACAAAATTCAAACGCTTTATCAAAGATGATTTTCAAAAGTCAAGAATATTGAATGAAAAATATTTGACATTTCTGCCAAAAATAAACTTTAGAGCTTAATCACTTACGTAAATTATTTTGAAACTGCCTCACAGATATGTTAATCATGTATCTACATATGTATATGTATGTGCTTGTCGATAAAATCGACTTCTGTCTAAATTTTATCTTATCATGTATATTTCTAATATTCTATAAATAAATTTTATAGCTCTTCGAAAACGAAATAAATTTCTTGAAATTGCAAACGGCATTTTGGCTGTTATTGCTATTATACGACCCCACTCTACACGAAAACATAGAATGAATAATGAAGAGGCAAGAACTGTATTTCACTCAGATGTGGAACTGAAAAAGCCTGTCATTATTTGCCCGCAATCTAATGATACAATACTGTTAATTCGTCATTAATTCTAGTATCGTCAGACCCGTTAGCGATATTAGTATCGAATTGTCACATCTCAAATTTATAAGTTCAAATTAAATCATTAAAGTCGCCTTAATTTAATTCAAAAATCTCACATTAGCCTGAAGCAACTACAATGTTCTTTAGATTCTTATCTTAATCATGCGAAAAACATTTTCGAAAAAGAATGGCAGGGAAAGGTATCATCTAATTAGATATTAAGCAGATAACATAACATGATTAAGTTTCTTATAGTTAGGAAATACTAACTATTATTTCATTTTTACTTAGAAGTAAAAAAGGAAAAATAAAATAATGGAAAGTCGTAAAAATCGCAGAAAATCTTTTGGAAATGCATTTGTTACAAAAAAAAATTTACTTAATGTTTCATAAACTTTGCACTAGTTGATATGTTATTTCTCTCTAACCAGTTCCAGGACCCTCAGGTTCGAAGGTCCTTCGAAGGAAGAGAAAAAGAACATCTTCAGAAAAAAGAGCGAGATTATTTTTGAAGAATTTAGGTTTACTAAAAACTGCATCTCGCCATACTTCTTCAGCTCGAAATCCAATGCTTCGATCTGCGTCGCAGTCATCTTCTCGAATTATGAGAACACGGGTGTTCCTTAGAGGTAAGAAATTATTTTCTAAAAGAAATTCTTTTGGAAAGGAGAAAATGGATTTCATAAAAATTACTTTTCAAGCTAGACGAATGTTTCACTCTGATTTTCAAGTTTGTGCTCTTATTTTGTAATTATGAGATTTATAATAGTAAATATTATGAGATTTTAAAAGCGATAATTTTCTTAAATTTCCTACAATATTGTACTATCACCGGGAAGAAATAATTAAACAAAATTTCAGAAATTCTAGCATAATCAAGAAGAAAATGATAAATCCGTCAAAATTTCCTTCTTAGCTAACATGAATCAAGTAATGTTAATTGAGAATGTAGAAAAATCCATTTAAAAAGACATATCAGAATTTATCCATAATGAACCTAATGGATTTCACATTAGCTGACATCTTTACCCTCCTCCCCCTTCTATTTTTCAGATGCCAGAAGGAGACGTCGGTGGAATGACCTGGCCCAAAACAGGAAAAAATCATGAATAGAACGGTTGGCATAGGTTTTGTAAACATAATTATGAATTCTGTTCTCGACTTTACACCTTAATTTAAATAATTTATACTCATAAATTTACAAAACCATGATTAAAGCTCATTTGATAATGTTTGGAAGCCTGTTTTTTTTAAAAAAATTGTTAATTTGTATCGCAGAATCGAAAATATAAATAAATATAAAAAAATAAGTATCTTTCTCATTAAATAACTTAATTTTTATATTTTAAAATACTTTTTTTATTTGAATTTCCTCGATGAATATCTACTAAATTCATAGTAATGGCTTTTTTAAATCGATAAGTTAAATTAATAAATCCTTAGAAATATTATATATATTTAAGTCGAAGTTTTGTGAATTTGGAGTTGATATTGAATGAATGTATCAAAAAATACAATAATTTAGTCTGCATGGTAAATACTTTTATTTGTTTCAAAGTTTTAGTTTTCGACTCAGTCCAATTTCCGATTACAGTTTTCCAATTGTAATATTTCATACTTTTTATAAGTTTAAGAAATGGAATGTTTTTCTGTAATCAGCAATATAAGATGTTTTATATGAATCTGATAATGGTGAAAACAGATTATTGTTCACTGAACCCCCATTTTTCAATCATTAATTGAAAATTATGAATGATATGAAAAAGCAGATTATCAAATCATTTGTTTCCCGTTTTGTGTTAAAATTCAGTAATTTGAAGCCCCCAAAAGATTTACCAGGTTGTAAAAGTATCAATGGATCGGTTAAAGTTTAGTTATCAAGTTAGAAAAATTTATACCCTTGTCTACTAAAGCCTCTTAATACTAATTTAATGCATTTTCGTATTTACCCTTTTTTATTGGAATGTGCTAATTTGATTTAGGCATTAAAACAAGGTTTTGTGAAAGAGAAAGAAACGATTTTGATTAATTTAAACAAACAATTTCTGATGAAAAAAACTCCATTGAAAACATTTTTCACATATAAATTTTTTCGCCATACATTTTTCTCAAGCATTTTTAATGTATTTTGCTCATAGTGGCAGATAGTGACAATATGAGATTCGAATAATTTTTGTGATGACTCTACTTTTACGTAATTTTTTCAATTTATGTCGAATAAATTTTGAGGTTCTCCAGGGTTTCGAGGTATAAAACGAATATCTGTAGCACTTATGAATTCCCTAAGTACAAATGTTCTTATTATCTTACAGCAGCATTCTAGCAACATTCAGTGACATAATCGAAATGTTACATTTTGTATGTAACTTTTTGCGTGCTTTCTAGAAAATTACCCTTTTTCTTAAGGTTCAAACTATATATATAGCTTCCTATAGCTCCGATGCTTTAATACTTAAGGTATCCGAACACGTTCGGAGCACTTTTTGAGAAAAACATGGTGTAGGCATACTTTAACCATATTTCTGAGTTTGACTATTCAAAATTAGTAATAAGATGTCAATATTTAAAATAAACAAGAAAATGTTTGTGAAAATTGGCAGTTAATATCATAAATTTAAGCAAATTCTTATAAAACTTCAAATTGGCTAAACCAAAAACTATTATTCTCATCTTAACAAAACTTGCACAAAAATGAATTATATAGTGTTCTTTAGAGAAGGAAGTACAATCGTATGGTTCTAATTACAAATAAAAATTTCACAATTAGTCAAAGATTTATCATGAAATCTTTAGTAAAATTATGACATTATTATTCAAACAATAGGCTGTAAATTAAAAACTATTCACTCTATCTAAATTCTTTTAGTAAATTCTCTAGAAAATTATATAAAGGCAAAGTCTATCAAATTTCATAGCAATATGATCATTATATTTTGAGTTATTTGATTTGAAGTAAGCAACAAATGAGTAAAAATCAGTTTTGAGAAAAATGCTTTTAAATCATTCTGTAATTTATTTTAATAATAAATAATGGGAATATATTCTTAAAATTCACCACATTTATAGATGATACCATTTTCCACCTCACATTTGAGTAAATTTTCTTTTTTAATCATTTAAATTTTTTTCTGGCAATTTTTGCATTTGGTAGTGAATACTGCTTAGATTCATTTATTCTATCTCTATCAAGCTCAGCAAATGCTTTAAATGAATTGACACAGGATACAATCCAACCTTTAGGATATTCAGTTATTCTTTAAAACCTTCGTTCAAATGTATTACATAAATACCTCTAATCTGAGAATTCAGAGCTCATTGATTCAGATTCAAAGACATGTTTAAGTACACATTTTTACAAAAAACCGTTAAGACTCTTATTTGCATTTTGTGTTCTTCTGTGCAAAACATTTTCCCTATTTAAAATTAAATTTGTGTTTATACAAATTTTTAACATGTGTTTGTAATCGGTATGTGTAATGTATGTGTGTGTAAATCGGTATTTCTGGTTATTCAAATGCTTACTTCCGGTTTGCTGATCATTATGAAACTATTAATATCTCGGCTTCTAATGAATGAAGAGACAAAAGTAAACCTGTTTTGGATAGCTCAAAGACTAGTCTATCCAATAAAACAATTTATGAAAATGTAACTTTTTGTGGAAAATTTAAGTTTTCAACGTGTTTGTATATCTTAAAGACATTACAATATTCCAAGAGTTTTAGAGTTCCACCTGTTCCGTTTATTCTCTTCACATCATAATTTACACACCATTGCCAGATTCCAAAAGGTTTACGGTTGATCATCAGTTATTATACAAAATAATATTAATAAATATGTTTAATAAAGAAAAAAATCATTTGCTTTTACTTTTTAAAAATATTTTGACTGAAATAAAAATTGTAGCAGATATAAAATGTCTGAAAAGGAATCATCTGTTAAATGTCTATTGACAGATTATGATAGTTACCGAAGACTCCCACCTTTGATTATTCGTTAATAATCAAGCAACAAAGAAGGTAAATAAACATTGGATACAATGTTATTTGCATTGTTCAAGTCCTCAAAAATCTTGAAGGCCCTTTAATAGTTCCACCCCTTCTTGTTGCAAGAGGGTTTTCACTAAGATGGCTTTCATCTACTGTACACTTTTTCTAAAGGGGATAAATCCGACGAACAGGAGCTACAATCTCACCGCTTGGTGTTTTCAATCGTCCGACTCTAACGCTTTTACCCTTACATTGATAAATCTGAAGAATTTTAGCTACTGGCCACATTAATCTTTTCTTTGAATCATCTTCAATTAAGACAATTTCTCTAGGTTTTACTTCATAATAATTATTTTTCTTCCATGGTTGTCATAATATGCCAAAATATTCTCGGCGAAATCTGTTTCTTAAGTGTTGTTTAAGTGTTAGCCGATATTTCCAACGTCTTTTAACATCGGTAGTGTCGAGGTTTTCTATATCAGGCCCTCCCACCGTCGGAATATTTTGTATGAACATTGACGGGGTGAGCGGAATGAGGTCATTGGGATCTTCGGATAAATACATAAGAGGTCTGGAGTTAAGGATCACCTCATAATCAAATAAAATAGTAACTATCTCTTCATAGTACAAGCAGGCATTTCTTAAAACACGTATAAGAAGTTTTTTCACCATTTGTACAATCCATTTCTAAAACCCATCCCCCTTGGAAATTTATACCAGAAGGTGATATAAATTTCTATGTTATTTTTTGGATAGAAGAATCTCTTTTGATCACATCCCAATCCAGTTTTCTCAGCAGATTTTCAGTGAATACAAAGATAGTGTCATTATCGATGTAAATAATTTTTGGTCGGCCTTGTCTGGCTATCAACCGCCGAAGGCAAAAGAGAAAGGATTTAATATCAAGTGACAGTGTCAGCTCGAGATAGTGAGTGCTCGATACACTGCACACATGAAAAGAACTATCCAACTTTTTTCTCCTCCCTAAAGAGTAAGTGGCTCAACCAAATCTACGCCGTACACTTCAAACGCAGCTGATTCTTCTACTCTTACCGATAGGTTGGATCTGTATGTTCCTGGAATTATATCACTTGCATTTTAAGCTTTTGATAATTTCTCTACGAACAGCTCTTCTTCCATTTATAGTCCAGAAAATTTCTCGTAATTTCTGTAATGGAATCTGCACTCCAGAATGAGAGTTTTCCATATGAGTTTCTCTGACAAGAAGCTCAACTAACCTATGCTTTCCAGGAAGAAGAATGGGGTATCTGAAATTTTGTGATTGCCCTTCTCAGTTAATTTTTTTTTTAATCCTTAAAATATTCTTCTCTTCTCTAAAGACATTGAGGGTCTTCAAACTTCTAATTGATTGTTCCGTGAAAGGCTCTTTTTGAATCATTCTAATAATCCTTTTTTCTGCTTCATTTATTTCAAGTGTAATCAAACATCCTTCTTTTTTGCATTCCTTTTCGGTCTTAAAATTATGCTGAAATCTTGAAATCGAACTTAAAATCTTAATGACTTTGGCGTAGCTGGAAAATCGAGAGAAAAGATTTACAGTAACAAGAGATGTTTAATATACTAATTCATTTGCCACATTTTTCTACAGAGACAATTTCTTCATTAATATAGTGATTTGATTCGGGCCACAAATCCTTACGCGAGAGTTACCATTTGGGTCCCTCTCACCATTTAAAACTCTGAAGCTTCAAAACGGAACATCCGCGAGAGGGCAAAATCGGCGGGCTTTAATGGTCTCGGAACATGTCTCCAGTCCTCTATATTTGACACCTTCCAAATTTCATTCATTCAATTAAGGACAAAAACTCTCCAAGGTTCGTTTTGTCTGATCCATTTAAAAACTGTGGTAGAGTCGGTACCAAACTGTGTCTTCACATTTACAATATTTAAGCTCTCTTTTACAAATTTTGTGAGCCTTGCACCGATGCAACAGGCAAGCAGTTCCAGTCTTTGTACAGTAATGGATTTTAATAGAGCTATTCTAGATTTAGCAGCTAGTAATTGTACAGAGGTTTCATGGGCTGATTGGAATCGGATGAATACAACTGCTGCATATGAAATGCTGCTAGTATCGCAAAATACGTGAAAATTAACGGAAAAAGTATTGCTGATAAAAATTTTCCTCGAAATTTTCCCAAGCTGTAACATTTTAATATCTTCTATCCATTTAAGAAAATTTTCCTTCATGTCCGTTGATACTTCAGAGTCCTAGCTTTTCTTCGATCGCCAACTCTCTTGCAATGATATTTTAGGTCGTAAAGAAACTGGACAAGTAAAACCAATTGGATCAAAAACTCTATTAGATAAACATTAGATAAAATCACACGTCGTGTAATTGCATCGGAAGGCATTTCCAGTAAAGAATTATCACAGAAAAGCACATCTTCTGATTTTTTCCCACAAAAGTCCTTAAACAGGATTTGGTTTGAGATCTTTTAATGAAACTGCATCTCTTGTGAATTCCCAGTCTCTAAGATCAAACTTGGCTCGTGCCATCAATTTTGTGGAATCTTCAATAAAAAGTTGCAGTTCCTGCCCTGAATCTACCGATGTCATGCAATTATCGACATAAAATAAGTTCTTTAACTTCACAGTAGTATCATGGTAAGGAGAAGATAAATGCTAATCCAAATGATGGTGGATGGCAGCACTCAACAGAAAAGGACTGCAATTCAGGCCAAAAACTACTCTGGGATGCTGATACACTTCAGCCGCATATCTGTTCTCATCCTTCCACCACAGGAATTTCAAGAATTTTCTGTCTTCTCTAGCGACAGATATTTGTAGAAACGCCTTTTTGATGCCATATACAACCCAAAAGTTTTCTCCCGAAATTTCATGAGTACTGAAGGTATTAATCTCTATAAAATTTGAACCTTTAATCAAACTATCATTCAAAGTAAGATTACCTCTTTACTTGCATGAAGCATCAAAAACTGGCCCCACTTTGGTGGTGGAATCATTCTTAAATACTCCTCGATGAGGCAGTTAGATATCAGACCCTCACAAGAATCTTCTATAATATCTTCTTTCTTCCAATCTTCAAAGACAGCATCATAACATTCGAATTGATTGCCCTGTAACAGCTTCATGCTCTTCAACTAGCCTTTTCCCAGCAATGTCTCTATTTGTAAGTAGTTCATCTCAACTGAGAATCCAGGGAAGCTTGACCTCATACTTTCCGTTCTCGTCAATTTTTACATTTCTGGAAAAATAGTCAAAAGCTTTACGTTTTAAGTCTTTTGAATCCTCAGTTTTACATGGGTTTATTATAAATTGAGTTTCTAGTCTCCACAGATCTCAAATGTCATTAATTTGAATAATAAGAGATATGGAAGAGTTTTTGTTGAAAACAGCTTTTGGTTTTCCTATTACACTCCAACCCAACTAGGTTTCAACAGCAATCAAACCAGATGACGATGGACATATATTTCCTGTGAAGAGATTTCCAGCATAATCAGCTCCTATCAACAACTCTATAGGCATCGAGCGTTTACCAACATCAGTGAATTGGATACTTTTATTTTGTAGCTCTTTGACTCATGGACCCTTTTGTATGCTAGGAATATAATCACAAATAATATCCTGATCCAAAACTTGTATATTACAAGAATAATTTTTCTTCAAACTGCTCACTGATAGTTTATAATTATGTTTCTTCTTAAAACTAGCTCCGCCAAATACTACATGCGTTAGATTTTGATTTCGTTCTATGGTTATTTCCAAGTTGATCATTTGATTAACCGTAAACTTCAGAATATATGATCTCTGCGATCCTATATCAAATAAAGCTCTTACAAATTTGCCTCTCCCACCCGTCTCAATTAATACTAAAAGGTTTTGCAAAAGAATTTCCGGTTCACTTTTATTCAATAACACTATATTTTCATCAATGCTGGAACATTCTGCGGCATTAGGTTTGGCGTCACTGACCTTTCCTTTTCAGGACACATAACTGTAAAATGTTTTCACCGACTAAGCATGCATTGAACACTAGATTTACATTTTCTGGAAACGTCTTCAACTTTTAAACAGGCAAAGCATGCCCTATTCTTCTTCAAAATATCTTGTTTTTCATCTAAAGACACTTTTTGTGCTTTTAAATTTTTTTTGTGAATTATGGGCTTTTCCACAAAATAAACAAGATTTTGCTTCATAAACCAATCACTAGCCGAGGGAACAGGGATTTTGATTTCTAGATATATTTTACACTGCTTTCGAATTTCTGTGGTAGTGAAGCTTGATTTTTTCATCAAAATCTTCTCTTCCCCTTCAACTTCCGTTCGGAGAAATAATAGCAATTTCAACAATTTATCATTATAAGAATTTGTATCATCTACTTTAATTTTCATTGGATTTCGTAGTCAAACTCACAATAATTTTTCAGGAATGCACGACTCCATTAGCGGGCAAAGTACAGCTGCATGGTTTTCAGTAGTTATGCCAATAGACTTCAATGACCTCAAAAATGATCTTTTGCATTTGGAAGATAACTATCAACTATTTTCTGATCTCTACTGCCTATCATAGTACTCTGTATGAGATATTGAAACTTCACTTCATGGCCGATACTAACGTCCTCGTGAATACTTCCAAACTGATTCCAAAAGCTAAGCCAATCTTTCACTTCACTGCCATACTAAATTCTATTTCGGGAAGTTTTAATTTAGCTTTCTCTACATTAACTGATTCCGGAGCTTCGCATATAGAAGAAAGTTTTTCTAAACAAGTCTTTACACGAATCCGTGCAGCATCTAATTTTTCACGATATTCCTCTATTTTTTCGTACTCTTCTACATATTTTTCAGATTTAACCTCTACTAATGCTTTACATACGCTAAAGAACGAAGTTTTATTGCAACATCATCATGGTTTAAATTTTCTTAATTCAACGCCATTATTACTACATTGTAACGTTTCTTAAAATTCGCCCTGACTGGACTTTTATCAGTTCTTCCATAATAGAATTGAAAATAACGGAAATTGAAAGTTTAATTTACTGACCTTTTTCTTCAATCATGTTCGGGTCATCACAATTTTGTATGCTTTATAGAAAACTGCCGGTTTTCTCAAATTTCAAACTATATATATATAGCTTTCTACAGCTTTCAGAGCATCTTAAATATTTAAGGAATCAAAACAATTCTTTAAGCGTTTTAAAATTCCAAAAGTTTCGTTTATTCTCTTCACTTCACATCATAATTTACAAATCATTGGCAAATTCAAAAGGTTTGCAATTGATCATCAGTTATTATACAGAATAATATTAGTAAATATATTTAACAAAGAAAAAAATCGTTTGCTTTTACTTTTTAATAATATTTTGACTGAAATAAAATTGTAGCAGCTATAAAATATCTGAAAAGGAATCGTCTGCTAAATGTCTATTAACAGATTATGATATTTACCGAACACTACAACTTAAATAAAGCGACATGATTGAGTATGAAAGTTTTATTCTCGATTGGTTTTACAACTTCTGCAATAATGCAGGCATTGACATTTTGGCCCTCTCTTCCCCTACAAGATTTGGATATATTTCTGCCAGCACTATAGACCTTGTTTTAGTTAAAGACTTCATCTATCCCTATGAAATGCACTCAATACCTGAATTAAGCTCTGATCATAACCCTGTCATGTATAAACTTCTTTATCAAGATTCACTTCCAGATCATTTAGCTAAACTCAAAAGCAACTGGAATATATTCGAAAATAACCTGTCTCGTGTAAATAACCTAAACTTACCGCTGCAATTACTGCAGAAAAGCAAATTGATGAAGCCTTTATTAGTCCTGCTAGAGCTATTCAACCAGAATACGATAGCCGCATCTAAACCCATCACTGCAAACAAACCATATTTCGACCCACAGATCAGGAAACTCAACAGAGAACGAAATTATGTCAGAAAGATGTTTCAACAGACAAGGGACCAAGCCTTTAAGAATATATCAGAGAAATTAAATAAATAAATCGCTAAATTAAAATCTAAAATTGGACAAAACAACGTTATTGACAAAATAGTAAATGCAAATACTGAGGATAATACATTATGGGATCTTATCCGACCCTTGAAATAGAATTTAAAAACATTTCACCACTGACAGACACTTTTATGCTTGCACTAACTGAGACAAAGCTGAGTGTATCGCAAGCAGCCTTGAAAAACAGTTCTAAAATAATGAAACTTTGGACGAGGATAATGAAAAAATTGTTAAAGAAACTGTAGCTGACTATCAATTTAATAATAATACTTTGAAAGAGATAAAGGAACCCATTTTACCTAGTGAAATTAAATTACAAATTAAGAAACTAAAACCTAAAAAATCCACAGGGCACAACGGCATTAAGAACAAAATGCTCAAAAATCTACCTAATAATATTATTCTGGAAATTACCAACCTAATTTATAAAATCTTAATTATTGGATACTTTTCGGAATGATGGAAAACCGCTACTGTTCCCATCCACAAACCCGGCAAAGATCCAACCAACCCGACAAACTACATACCCATTTCCCTACTCCCCCTTGATGAAATTTTCTTTCCTTGATTTCCTTGATGAAAATAAAATTCTTATCCCAGAACAATTTGGATTTAGAAAGAACCTATTCACAAACCACCAAATGTACAGGGTTACTGAATTCATTCCAAATTACTGGTTGCCTTCCAAAATAAACAGAAAGCAGCAGCAGTTTTTCTTTACATATAGAAGGCCTTTGACAGGATTTGGAAACAAAGTCTACTATACAAACTTATTAAATACAACACCCCAAATTATCTAATACAAATAATCAGCTCTTACCTAACTGACAGAAAATTCAAAGTCAGAATAAAAAATTAAAAGTCTTCCGAAAAAAATATAAAAGTTGGTGTAACTCAAGGATTCAAAATAAGACAAATTCTTTTCTCATTATTTATTAACGACATCCCAAAACAATTCAACACGCATTTATGCATCTTCGCCGACGATACGCCATTCTTGCAAAAAATAAAAATCCGAACTTCATGCAAATCGCACTCAATAGGCACCTTTCAAAATTTGAAGGCTGGTTCTCCAAATGGAAAATAGCAATTAACGTCACTAAAATTAAGGCTATAATTTTTCATGAAGCCCCATGCAATAAAGCCTACCTCCATCTTAAAATTAATGACAAAATTTTCCCATGGTCTCAGAATTGCAAATATCTTGGCTTAATTTTAGACAAAAAAAAAAAAATGATATGGAAATCCCACTTTTTATACACTAAACCCAAGTTCCTAGATCTATCTCGCAAAATTTCCCCCTTAATATCAAGAAACTAAAAAATGACCAGGGAAAATAAATTACTTATTTACACAGCCTGTTTGTGTCCAGTATTAACATATGCTTGCCTAGTTTGGGGAGTACGCCACAAAGAGTAACCTAAAAACTATCATTCAACAACAAAACCAAATTGTTAAAAATATCTGCAAAGCCCCCAGCTATTTTTCTAACACTGAAATTTGCAAAGCATTTGACTTCCCAACACCAAAAGAATTCATCGTAAAATTAGCTACAAACTTCTTTAAAAATCTGGAGAATATTGACAATGAAGCAATCAACAACATTCCAAAATACGCCCCAAACTCAGAGCAGAAAAGACCCAGGAAGAGTCTCCTTTAACAGCTCAAATTAAAATTTAACTCTTCAAATACCTAATTTAATCTGTTTAACTGCCATAAAACCACGATCCCCGCAAATATTGATTGAAAAACCTTTTTCGCTTTCTGCGACGTGCCCACTCACAGACTCCTGTAGTAACAGCCAATAGCACAACGTTTCTCCATCACCCAACTTATCTCAGCCATTGACAATCACAGCTTCACCAATAAATAATATCTGGACATGGGAGATTTCCTGCATATTTCCAAAGATTTTGAAGAACGCAAGACAATAAATGCATTTGTGGGGAAATTGGTACAGTTTACCACTATTTAATGGAATGTATGGAGATTTCAGAGTTAAGGAAGGACCAAAAGATTGACAATAATGATTTAAGTACAGTACTGATGGCACCAAGTAATCTCAAAACCCTGAAGGATATGATGTTAAAGATTGACAGTTTCATTCCAACTGTTTGAGAGAGTGCAGATGGGGAGGAAGACAGTCATTTACTACCCCCGAAAAGAATGCTAGTTTGACTGATCGGTCAATGTAAAGCTGGACAATACTTATTTAGCAGTCGACCACAACAAATACTGTCGATACTGCTACGTTCAGTGGTGGAGGGGTGGTCGGCTGTATGCAAGAAGAAGAAGCTTCACCAATATTCTTTATACAGTCTACTGTCTACTTTACAATAGCCTAAACAGCTCATGATAATCTACTAACATCTGACGATGTTAGGAATTTATCAAAATATCTAGACGAAGAAAAAAAAAGAGTATTTTGTTATAGAAGAAAGAGCTGAAAAGCCTTTAAAAGTTGTGATCAAAGGACTCCCTTTTAGCACGGATCCCGAAGAATTATAAGCAGAGCTAACGGAAATCGGTTTCTGAGTGGATAAGGTAAACCAACTTAAGAGATAGAAAACCAGAGACCCCCTTCCTGTTTTTCAAATACACCTCCTTAAATCAGAAAATATTAAAGAAATTTACAACTTAAATATTCTTATGTACTTCATTGGGTAGAAAGGTACGTGAACCAAACAGAATCACCATTACTTTAACTGTCAGCTTTGGAACCATAGTTCCAAATTCCAAAAACCATAGCAAATTAAATCCAAAATGCGTCGTTTGCGCGGAAAACTCTCTTTCCAAGGAAACCAGAAACCATAGTAAAGTGCTCTTAACTGCGGTGGGCCGCACACCGCAAACTATAGAGGGTGTCCAAAATATCCTAAGGAAACACGATACCAAACCACAAATCCAGGTAGATATTACGCCGAAGCAGCAAAAAATAAAAACAATAATGAGATAACAGCGCACCTAGTGGAGGAGGCCCCCACCCCCCTTCAGTATCTGAGAGAGAGAGAGAACGAAGCAAACTTACTCCCATCCCTCCTCAGCAGAACGGATACAAAACAAACCAACAAACAACGGAGCACAGTCTCTCCCCCCTCCCCCCAAAGGTAACATACATGATGTTCTTGCATTAGCTGCAGAACTAAATAATATCTTTCAGGTAATAAGCGAAATACCCGGCACGTTAGCAGCTATGAAAGAAAATGTAAGGGAGAAGTTGATGATCCTCGCGGAAGCGCTGAGATTATCCACGAGCAACTAATTAAACTATTCCAGGACCCACTTTCTCACACGCGAAACGAACACTGGAGAAAGGATACAAAACAAATCAACAAATAACGGAGCACAGTCCCCCCCCCCCAAAGGTAGCATACAAGATGTTCTTGCATGAGTAGCAGAACTAAATAATATCTTTCAGATAATAAGCGAAATATCCGGCACGTTAGCTGCTGTCAAACAAAAAGAAAATGTAAGGGAGAAGTTGATGATCCTCGCGGAAGCTCTGAGATCACCCACGTGCAACTAATTAAATTATTCCAGGACCCACTTCCTTACACGCCGACTTGACCAAATTACCTGCCGATAGCAAATGCATAACTAATGTAACTTTAATTCTTTTTTTCTTTTGTTTATCGTCTTTTATATTTCTCCCTCTCCTCTTTCTTTTTTCATTATCATCAACTACTAGAGAAATAATTGTCAATGGATTAATTGTTATTTACGATCATAAGTTAAGCTCAGCATCAGTTTGTCTATAATTCATTCATCATTTCAGTCGAGCTGAAGATTAAAGGCTCCGAGCCTAGGCGCTTCCAAACAACCCCCACATCATTGGCATTGGTAATCTATTAAAAGTCACGCTCTATCAGTCACATCATTAAGGGGATAATCCTACTCTAAAGAAAGGTGCCCCGATAACTCAGTCATTGAAGTCGAAGTCGAACAAAAGCAGCTTTATTGTTATTAAACACCACTTTCATGGCAACATCTCCTTATTCCTGGGCTTGCTGTTAGTTTATAAATAATTAATGTGTGTATACATGTAACTCATCATTCAATATTCCTTGCTTATCAAAGATCAAAAAGTAGTCCATACAAAAGTTTATTTTACCACTTTTTTAATAAATATTTTTTTATTTACTAAATGAATATTATTTGTAAATTGCATTAACTTCATATTAGTTTAATCTATTTTTGATTTTTTGGTCTTGTACCAAGTCGAATAGCAATAAGCAACCCTGACACTGCTTTCGGGTGACTGGGAATTAATTAGCTTTCCTACTAGATGGAAAATCTGCAGAAGGGGAAAGCAATAACTTTTCCCGATTTGTAAGACGTAATAGTAGTAAACAATGCAGTAAATATTAAATAATGTAGGAAATGGAGGAATTCAATTTTAAAAGAAATTTCATTTCAGAGCAATGCATAAATATATTGCATCATCTATCCTTAAAAATTAGATTTAAAACAGATATTTTAGAAAAAAAAATATATATTTCAAAATAATTTTTAAAGAATAAAAAAAGTCTCTAAAAAGAATATAAAATTAGAGTCATCCATTCATCTAAGGATTCTTTCTAATTGCATAGAAGAAATGAATGGCTTCATTTACAAATATCTATGAAATGAGATACATAAAGGTATTATTTTGTATGATAAATATTTACACGGAAACATTTGTTTTACAAAATATATTTAACAAAAAAGAATATAAGATCTCTTTTTTGTATAATGTGGGGAAAATAATCAACTTAAAAAAGGAAAGAAATGTTCTTTTTACTTTGTGAATATAAAATTAATCATTCTCAGGTTAATATATCATGAAACCTCATAATAAACACTGATAATACTTCGTTATCTTAAACAGCAGAAATGAGATAGAATTATCAAAAACTGCATTACGAATTCAAGTAAAATGAATTTCAAGTTCAATCGGTGTTGAAATTTTTACTTCGAAATACTGAAAAATATATCGAAATGCATATTTTGTTCACTGCTGGCGCTATCTATTGATAGAATATAGAACTGCAGTAAACTTTTTAAAGAAATGACATACATCTTTAATTCAACTTTTCCAGAAAATGGTTAGTAAAAAGTTTAATGAAAAATAAATTAAATAAATAGTTTAAAAAAAATCAAATTCAAAAAGTAAGCTGAAATAGATAAATTAATTCAATCACGTTACTGAAATTAGAAATTAAATATTAATTGCAATTAATTATATTTAAAACTAATTAATAATTTTAAATTATTAATATGATTGAAATAACAGATATTTGGAACAAATAATTAAAAATAACAATAGCAGAATTATTTTTTGTTAATAAAATCGAGGATTATGAATCTCTATTTAATGGATGGAAAAATGAAAGGAGAGGAAGTGCCATTTCAACGATCAGTTGAATAAGGATTTTCTATTTTTCGTGTTAGAGAAAGACATCATTGTTTTCTGCAATATTTTCAGAGGAGAATTTTGTATTACAGTTGGAGGCAAAGCAGCCATAACTAAGCACTTAAGCACCAACAAACATAAGAAATCAGTAGATGCATCAGCTTCTAGTAGTAAAGTAACAATTTAAAAAACAAACAAACAAAAAAAACTTCTAATTATTGCGATGAGGAAAAACACTTAGCTATAATAGAGAAAACATTTTCACTTCATACAATAATTCATAATCAAAGTTTTCGTAGTGTGGATTGTACAACGACATTATTGAAAAAATTTTACAATCCTAAATTTTCATGTCTAGAACGAAATGTGAGGCTATTATTAAATCAGTATTCAAAAATTACTGTGATAATATACTTGCAAAAGACTTGAAAAATGCAACAACGGTTGTAACGGTTTTATCTGATGCATCAAATCATAATGAAACAAAATTGTATCCAATACTAGTAAAGGCGTTCAGCCTTTACCTATAGCGCAACATCAACCGAAGCACCTCTCGCCGGCTCGTGACTTAATCGGTTCTACTCTAGATGACTGGAAAACCATAACTTAGTCAGAGGAGTTACGAGTTCAGTTGCTAAGATTGAATGGTAGGGTCCGAATGTGCGTAGATCCTATGAAGCCATGGACCCAAGCTGTCAACAAGGCACTGTGCAAGCAGTTGGTGGTTTCAAAAAGTTATGGACTGTTTTTGTTTTAAAGGAACTGGTGTCTTTTGGTCAGACTAAACTGATCATTGACTGGAAAAGGTTATGTTCAGCTATTTAGAGACCGTTTGCAGCCATTCAGGAACTTCATGTACCTAAACAAAGATGGCATTTTTATTCATGACAATATGCCATGTCACAGGAGCGCAATTAATCGCGATTGGTCTGAAGAACATTCTGGACAGTTCTAGTGAATGATTTGGTTACTTAGACTGCCCGAAATGAGTTCCATTGAACCCATTTTTAACCCCTTCCTTCTCGCTCTCGTGAAAATGACGGGGTGAAATTTCTACCTCTATTTCTTGCGCCCGTGATATTTCCGGGCTGGCCTATTCAAAAGTAATGCGTCATAAGTACTATAACAATCTATTTCTTATGCTCAGAATCATGTTTATTTATCAAAATATACGCCAGATGGCTGCCCTAGACTATTTGTTATGTTTTTAGAGAAAGTTTTAATTTATTTTAAACTAGATGCCAGCAGAAAGGAAACTCGGTACTATTGTCCTGATTGTGATGTTAGCCTATGCATCTCATGCTTTAAAATTTATAGCACAAGAGAAAATGACTAGCATTTATTTATATTATGTGTAAATGCAATAAAACTATGTTTGAATGCTTAAAACACATATTTTTTATTTTCTCTCTTTGTTGGAATACTAACTTTCAGTCATAATAACCCTGAATGTTGGCTTTTCCGATTTTTTTAAAAATTTCAAACTAAAAACTAACTAAAAAAATTAAAACTGAATGCAAATATTGTTCATACACTCAGTTTTGTATAATTTTCTCGAATTAAAAAAAAAAATTGGCACTTTTACGACCATTTTCTTCAAAATGATGCGACCCTTAAAGGGGTTAAATTTTGAAAAGGCGTAAAATTTATTTTTACACAATAATATCTGAAGAAATTGCGAAAAAAGCAGAAATTCTGCTTAATTTTTAATTAAATAGAATTGTTATAAAAATCGCTCCGAAATGTACATTTTTTGTACATTAAATTGTTGATGAAACGCAAATGTTTAGCCTGTAAATTTTTGGAACTGGCCTCGTAATTTTGAACCGCGGTCAGATGATGGCACCTGAGCTGGCACCCCCTCTCTCCAAACTTCCACACCAGTGGGAGGACATTTGGCCCAGACGTATTTAACGTGCACCAGACCCGCTTACACGGTGATTCTTCGGTTGAATCGAGCCTCGAACTTGCAACCCTCCGCTTCCGAAGTCGAGATCTCACCATCAGGCCACCACTGCCCCTTATGTAGAAAGAAATTACAAAGAAATTTATTCTAAGTGTTTAAAAATCATCTGGTTCGAATGTCAGAAAATCATCGGTTTGAATGTTTCATTCTCAAATACAAAGTATGATGTATAATTTTATTTAACATTGCAATTCGTTTCAAACGAAGGGAAATGTTGAATAAAGTATTAGATGATACGTTTCATTTAGATTTTAAAGCATTTAGAAGATCTATAACATAACTGTAAGAAATAGGGAAAATAGTTTTCTGTGTATTAGAATAAATATTTATGGCAAAAACGACTTCGATGGGGTCTATATAGGTGCAATAAATTCCTAAGGATAAATATTTATCGAGACAAAAATCTTTGGCTGAAAATCTTCAACTACTCTGTACGCATTATTAGAAAAGGCAAGAAATTTAATACCAAAGGGAATGCCACTGTTTTCTGCAAAAATAAAGCCGTACATTTTTCAATACATGATAGATAGAAAAAGATACATTTTTCTATCGAATTTCAATGTGCGATAGATGGTGGTAGATCCCAATTTTGATATTAAAATAGCAAAATATAAGTAAACATTGGAAAGAAGAAAATGTTGTTTATGAGAATTTTCGTCACGCTTTGTTAAATAAATATATTGGGCGAAGACGTTTTATAGGATTCTCTTTGTAAAGAAAATAGCAGACAGTAGAAATATTAAATTTTCCATACAATGTCATTTATTTGACTATATTCTATACTAAAATAAATATTTTGAGCTATTGTTTGTGTTTATAAACAAGTCATTTTGATACAGGATCTACAGGAACCACATTCGTTGAGAAAAGAAATAGATTATATTTATCATTAATATCTGACATTACATTACATTAATGTGCATACATTATATACATTAATATTTGATACCTGGAAAATTGATTTACCTATTTTTACCACTCCTAAGTATATTTACCAGTAAAAAAATAATTACTTAAAACGACAAAATGATGCTCTGCCATGAGGATGCCTGAGAGGAGACATTGGAGTGGTAAGGGATAAGTCTTCCAATGAATTCGATCTCAAGTGCAAATTAATATTATGGGCATAAATATAAAGCAAATGTTTGTTAGGTTGTTCAGATACGAATTTAAAATGAAATAAATTCATTCCATACTAATTTAGAGCTAAATACTTTATGTGCTTCCATCACATAAAGTATTTTTCAATTCCTACTATTAATTCACACTCTCTTACATAGCATACAAGCTGGTACCCGGCGCATTGCTGCAGCTGAAAAAATAATATCAAGGGCAATCAATCAATGATTTAGCAATGTTTTATCGAAATAGATTTGACAGTATATAAAATATGAACAAACAAATATCCTTTTTTTATATTAGATTTTTGTATTCTTTTAGAATTGTAAATGTTGGTGTTCTTTCAGAATGGTAATGAAAGAAACTATTTATTGTATCTTTTGATTCGTTCAATATTCGTTCGGGATTCTCATGTTTAATTTTAGAAAAATGTGATTAAAATATTTTCTTTTAAAATTGATTTAACATAGAAAATATGTACCATAAAATCGTTAATAGATTTGAAAAGATAATTTTTAAAAATAAAGATAGTGCAAAATTATTTGTACTATAATATTTTTTGGAAGTTACTGTGAAGAACGCTAACATTTAACTAAAATTTTAAAACTCCCTGGATTGATCTAAGGAAGACACGCTACGCCTGTGCCAGGACGCCGGCAACCTTTAACTGAGATTTAGCATTTCTACTAAATCTGTTGTCTCCTCAGCGAGTTATTTGGAGAAGAATCTTTGGTAAATAAATGCGGTTGAGATTACAATTTTTTTTCTTTTTCTTTTAGATAATTGTATTATGCCTATAACCATCCTGTAGATGTAAGCAATAAGCTGCCCAAGTTTCATAGCAATCAGGCGAACGGTTTAGGAAGGCATAAAAGACATACAGACAAACATTCATTGTGAATTATATTGATATTGCATCTTGTTCAAATTTTCATGCGTTACTAAAATACTTCTTATTCATCTGTTCAAGTTCACAACGTTTTTTAAAACTTGTAGGGGATGACACTTGATGTTAATACAGTGTTTTCAGATTATTTCAGAAATTAATTGAGAAAATTGTTTTTGTTTTTTTGAAAATTGTTTTTTTTATTCAAGAAATTAATTTTTTTTTCAGAAATTAATTTATTAATTGAATTTAATAAATTTTTAATATTTTAAATAGAATTTTAGCAGTTTGTAATGAGAATTGAAATCAACAGGCCGTAGCTCAATCGATAAAATGCAATGATGTCAGTATTTTTCATGTGAAGTTCAATCAATAATTTTTTTGATAAATAAATTAATTTTTTATACGGAAGAAATTTTTTTCTTCTCTTATATAAGATATTTAGCGGGATATAAATTTTGAAATAAATAATACCGTCAGGAGCGAAGCGTTTGAATTGCTGAAAAAATTTCTTTTGCCACTTAATATTGCGATTCTGTCATATGAATATACATATTTATATTAGCTGTAATTATCCAATAAAAAGTAATTAAAATAAAATTTATCTTTGTTAACATAAGTAAAAATTGACTTAAATTTTTTTATATTGCTCTGTTTTAATTTATCTTAATGACACTTTTATTATGAATAATATTTTTCCAGATATTTTCCGTTTAATTTAGTTTATACATTTATACTTTTAGGCATTTTAAATATGACCGCCGTTTTACTTATTGATAAGAAAGTATAGTTAATATAAATAAGTTCGAAAGGTTATGTTTTTATGAAGTACATTAATTTCAATTTGAATATTAAAATATTAATTTATGAAATTCATTATTCACTCATATACATGTATTAGCATCGTATTTTGAAATTTCATGATTCGCTTGCCTACGTCAGAAATCATGTTAATGTACAGAATTTATACAGTGATTTACATTTGAGAATCAATCGAGATAACTGAATACATACAGGGTGATCAGCTAATAAGCCCTGATTTCAAAATTTAATATCTCTACAGAAAAGATAGATAGAATTATGCGGTAAACTGTGCGTTTATCAGCAAAATTGTAAAAATAGTGTACAAAAGTTAGAAAATTTAGTTATAAAAATTGTTAACAGATTGCGCTCTAAATTAAAAACTATTCCTCTGAAAGGAGTCTTAAAAAAAAAACAAAATACCAATAAAGTGATGCGGTCTTTGCAATCAAAATACAATTTTTTCAAAATGTTTACCGTTCGAAACAATGAGGTGGCGTAAGCGAACAATGAAATTCGACATCACGTCTTGCAATGTCTCAACGGAAATGGAACATTAATCAATGATTCAAGTTCATTTAGAGAGGCGGGATTGTTTCTATAAACAGTGTCTTTCAATGCTCTCCACAGAATGAAGTCAAAAAGAGTCAGTCGCACTGAAAGTGTCTATGGGCATTGTGATTAGAGAGTCATCTGTTAACGATTTTCGTAACTAAATTTTCTAAACTTTAGTACAGCATTTTTACCGCTTTGTTAATAAACGTACAGTTCACCGCATAATTCTATCGATTTTTGTTGTAGAGATATTTAATTTTGAAATCAGGGCTTATCCGCTAATCACCCTGTAGATATATGTTCTTTTTTTGTTTGTCATAGGCAAGTGCGCTGACAATGTCAGCAATTTTAAGTTAAGAGAGCGTCTCTTTTTTCAGTAGAGACATCTAGGGCCAAGAGTACGACTTAGATAGTCATGCGTCACAACCTTTTTTTACTGAGTGGACTTCATTCACACATTTCATTCACTCAACTATAGACCGTAATTTAGACCTGAATCAGAGGACGATCTCTGATCCAGCATCAAGTCCTGTCTTGACTTGAAGAACTTTGTGGCCTCGACAGATTTATATGTGCACCAGCCACCACACACACGGTGAGTCTTTGGCCGACGGAGTTCGAACTTAGAGCCTTAAGGATGCGAATCCAATACCCTACCATCCATGCTATCCAGCTCCATACATAGAAATACTGAAAGGAGAGAAAATTTTCATTTCATTTTTTTTAAAGAAATTTATTTCAGTTTTAAAGAATGAGTTTAAAAAAGTGATTTTTAGGAAATTCAGCGAATTTATTTCGCAATTTTACACCTCCTGGTAATAACACCAAAACTTTCGTTGTTCACTCCACTCTAATTACGCCACTGATTGGAAACTAATTTCAATTGGTAATTGAACTTGAGCCTCCAAAAATGATGGCTTCTAACTGACTGTTGGGATCATAATTCACTGAAATTTAGAAGCCAAGTTAGTTTGGTGGAATACTCTAGAGAATTTTAAATAATTTATTTCAATTGAAACTTTAATATACACAACGATTTCTTAATGCACATTTAATGCTTGTTTCATATAAAAAAAGAGTCAATGATTCAAATAATGTACCTTTTATAAATGCTGTTTATTTCTATGCTATATTCTTTTTGTGAAATAATAATTTAAAATTATTTTTGAAATTGTTAAAAAAAGTATTTTATAATTGCAAAATTATAAAAATTTGTCTCTCGTCATATCAAAGTATTTCTCTGTCATAATTTTTTAAAATTTCATTTAAAAATGATGCAGGATTTTGTATAGAAAAAAAAAACTGTTTGTTTCGCAACTTGTATTTATTTTTACATTTCAACGTTCATTTTGGCTGATTAAAATCTTAAAGAGTAATAATAGAAATAAGAAAAAAAAAAACCCATTGAGATCAAGAAGCACGAACAAGTAAATAGACTTGTATTTTTTGCAATTCAAGTATTGCTTATTAATTAATTTATCAGGAAGCCGTTAAACTAATTAAAAAGCATAAAAGCTCTAAATTATTATTGTACTGGGAAAAATACATTTTTTTATATGAATAAAAAACTTACGTCTCTACTTTAGGATATTTTAAGTTTTAAAAAAAAATATAGATGTAACGTATTAAACATCTTTAATGGCTTCCTTTCTCAGACTTTCGAGACAATTAGTTGCGTAAGATTAAATAATTAATTACGTAACATTAAAGAAATATTTAAAAAGTGTATTTTTCAACTAACTATTTTAAACAGATCTAACCTTTTCTCTATTAAGGAGAGTTTTATTCTCGATCGTATTCTTATCTAGGAGCTGAATGTCTCGTAATTCAATAACAGTGATGAAAAATTTACGCATAATTGAATAACTTTTTATTATCCTAAAATTATAAAATATTTAAAAGTTGTTTAAATATTTTATAACTTTATTGACATCGTCTGGCCTCAGATCTTTCGAATAAAAGATCTTAGTATATTTAATTACAGCTTTATGTTGTTCTGTTGAGCGGCATATATCTTATATAATCCCCCCTCTCCCGGGGGAGCCCTTCGAAATGAGGATGAGATGTCTCCGACATGTTGGTTGAATTTCGCTACTTTGAAGGTTACATAAAAAGATGGAGATCTGGATCCTTCTATTGATGACGCACGCAGTACCGTGGTCGGTGATGGCCCATATTGACTCAACCACAGTTCCCTTCAGTGTTGCTATTGTGACGGTACGGTAATTCAGTATCATTTATCCGTGTGCTTTCGAGCGGGTCGGAGAGTCTGTGACACGATTTATATAAGTCAACAAGAAATCAGATGAAATAATATTATGGTTATTTATGGACACTTATTATTCAGAATAGAAATAGCATTAATTATGTAAATAAAAACCATTCTTAACTTGCATAATCGATATTTGAGGAGCAGTTCTAATTTGAATTAAAACAAATAACAATAGATGTTGGATCAGTGGTAGAAGAAAGGAAGGCCAAATTAGATACAGTTGTCAAGAACAACATCAACAACAAAGGAACATTTTCTCAACTTTATAAGTAATTACAGCATCTTCACAAATTTAAAGTTGATAAAAATGTTTCGAAGGAATAGGCTTGTTGAGTCAGGCGAGGTGATCAGCCGAGTTAATTAATAATATTTAATTAGCTACTACCTCGAACTTTTTCATTGCGTCTATCAATTTTTTACTGAATCGATTTGTCGTAATGAAATTAACCTCTCAATGAATTTCATGGAATTCTAATAATAATTTCGACAGTTATAGGGTTTTGAAAAATGTCAATTCCAATTTTATATGAGTCATGAATTTTCGAAAATATGTCTGAAGCACTTATATATTTCTCATTTTATTCCATTCATCTAAAGAAAATTATAATTTTTTCATAAAGTCACTAACTAAAAGCATAACAAACACAAATTTAACTTTTTAAAGATGAATTTTTAAAGATTAATGCGGGAAAAAAGTGAACTGCATCATAGTAAAATTTTTATATGGGAGGAAAGCAGAATACTGAAATGGCGAAATAAATAAATAAGTAAATAAAAATTTGGTAATTGACCTAATAGTTTTAGAAGTATGCAGGAAATTTGTTAAACTCCCGCAATCGATTTATAACTATTTAGATTGCCGATTTGTATCGATTTTTTAGGGTGAGATCAATTAAAAAAGCCAAAATGATGAATTATTTTAAAATGAATAGATTTGCTTCAATATTTTAGTAAAAAGAAAATACATTTTGTAAAGTAAAATGTATTTTAGTAAGTAAAATATATTTTAGTAAGCAAAAGTAAAGTAAAATATATTTTAGTAAGCAAAAGTAAAGTAAAATATATTTTAGTATGCAAAAGTAAAGTAAAATATATTTTAGTAAGCAAAAGTAAAGTAAAATATATTTTGATAAATCATACATATATTAAAGATGAATCTGAATTGTGTCGTTTGTACCTCCGAAATTCTTGTAAATAAAAACGGGAAAAAAGCTTGAATTTGCTGTTAATAAGTTGAGATTTACTTAATATACAGTCTCCGATTGGTTAGCTCTTTTTGGGTGGAATATTTAGGAAACAAAATTAAATATATTTCAAGAATTAGCTCGAATTTCAGAGTGACATGTGATATTTATTCGTAAAAAGACCAGCTGAATCGAATTAAAAAAAAAATCTAGATTTCCATAAAGGAAAAATATCTAGAAAGTAGTTAATTAACTCGGTTAATCAATTTTTCTGTCTCAACAAATTTGTTCTTTTAAGTCACTTCCATGGATACCAATTTTGTGAAGATTTTATAACAAATAACAAAGTAACAGAAGTGTTCCGTTTTTTTTGTTGATGATGATGACTGTATCTCAACATTCTGTTATGAATCAGTAACATTGCTTTCCTTCAATGTTAATATCAACTCATAAAAGATATACTTACAGATAATGGATGCTGAATGGATGTCATTTCATTGATTATTAACGTTAGAAATTTGGCACTTTGGAGGCAAAAAGGGAGACTTTAGAAAATATAGGAATTTTGGAGCTATCTCTCTTAGGAGTCTAGATTTTAAAATATTTCTTGTAAATTCTATACACTTTTTGGAAATTATATAAACGGATGTATCTAGAAGAGCAGATGCTCTTTGGAGTATTGATCGTAGAGCGAGCTCTATAGTTGTACTCTGTATGCTGTTGTTGCTTTCCATCGGACTGTATTTCTTTAGTTTCTATAAACGATATTGTTTGTGTTAAGCTCAGCTGTGTTTTTTCTACTTGTGTTTCGTGTTTTCTTATGAATTAAAACATTACTTTCATTATTTAACTTGTTGGACTTCTTTCGTACAACCAATGGACGATTTCCATAAGAATACAAATAACTGCTGGCAAGAACAAAATAAAAGTGGCAATAAAAAGATGCATAAAAATACACTTTCATTAGTGTCCTGGAAGGAGGCATACATTAAAAAAAAATAAAGAAAATGGAGGTCTGTACAAAATTATAAATGAGTAGGTGCTGAAAGAGCAATTTAAGGAAATTAAGCCACGGTGAATATCTTAAAAAAAGAAAAATCCTAGGCATTTCTATTAAACCGAAATATACTAAAAATTTGAAGAATGGGACAAATTTCATTTTTCTTAAAATATTATTTTCATCATTTCATGGTTTTACAATTTTTTTTTTTACGTCCAGGTATTTGATAAAAAAATATATTTAACTTTTATTAATAAATGCGTTGTTTGAAAGCTTCCTTTCCATCTTTTTGTTCGTGACAGTTAAACAAAAATATTAAAAAATTAACATTCAAAATATTTTTATTATATTCAAATTAATTAATATTTTCAGACATTGTTACTATTCTTGTCTAGTAAGATACGTTATTTTTCCTTCTACTCACGAGTGACATACTAATTATATTTCCTGCCAATGCTTTCTAGAAATGGATACAAGAGTTTCGGTGAGAATGGCCAGGAAAACTTTATGCTTACATGTAGAATACTAATGATGGTAATCACTTAAGAAATACAGTTATTGCTTTTTCGTTTCTCTGCATATCAGTGCACTTTGAGCCCCCAAAACTCCATATAACTCTTAGGGGGCTCCAGGATAGCTATTAATGAGCCGTGTTAGAACAGTTTTCTTGATAAGAATAGTATAAGGATTGTCCTTTATTTTAAGAAGTTCTCAATGGTTACTATTAAATTGATGAACTATACCAAAATTACCTCTTGTTTGTATACATTTCCTTCCGCAAAGGTACCTTAATTTCTGGCTACTATTGATCAAATCAACACAATTAAATATAAATTATAATTTCCAGGTTATTCTTAAAATTTTATCAAGATCTTGGAGCATTGCCAATCCACTCCATTAAATTTGTAAATAATTATCAATATCTTAACAAAAATATCAATTGGAGAAGCAAAACCTTTGCAATAAATGGGTAAACGAAATGGAAACGAATAATTTTTTTCGCATGCTTTTTTCTGGAAAGAAAACAAATAAAAGGATGTTTTCATTTAGTTATAAATTATTTTAGATTACAACATTTATTTGATAAATTATGAGAGTAATATTTCTTTTTCTAAATTTAGTATTTTTTCTAAACTATCATCATTATTTTATCCATATTAAATTACAAGAAAGCACAAGTATAATAAAAAAGTATTGGATATAAAGTCTCATTAATGTTGTAATATCTCCACCGCTTTTGATGTATGAGTTTGCATCCAAATATAAAGCAAAAAACTGGAATCCTTTGATTAAAACAATCTTAGGCAAGAGATTAATAAACTCTATATTGTTTGTCAACATTTTCCTCTAAATAAAATATTCCGTTCCATTTCATGGGACAAAACAGTGCAAACGAATAAAAAAAAAGCTTCTGATCTAAAAGTTTAAATTATTTTTCCATTACTTGGACAATGACGGACATTATTTACTCAAATATTTTCTTATATAGAGCTGTCATCAACATTTCACAAGTCTGTCAACAAACTTCTCTCTATCATTATCCTTTACATCACCTCCATTATCCCCATCTCTTTGTTTTATGTATATAAATATCTCTAAGGAGTTCGACTATCATTTCTAGCTAGCTACTGATAATAAATATTCTCCTTATCAACAAATTATGGCAGTCCAAGATGATTAGATAGAAATCACTCATAAGCTCCACCCACGGTTGTCACGGGATGACACAATACAATATATTTACAGTGTAATTTATTTGGACAGGTGTGTCATTTTAAAGTTACACCATGATTATTATAGAACGTGATTTTGAATCATAATCAGATGACGAGAATGATATTAGAGTTGGTTCCTCTTTTCAAAGCCATGTTAACGGTCATCGGGGACAAGACAGATCTTAAGTGGAGTTTTGTTGTCGGTGTTTATTTGAACACCGTGATTCGGAATTAAATGCAAGGAGGTTTTAATCCTTGTTATGGAGAGCGCTTCGCATTATTTTAACTATTTTTTTTATAGTAACTGGGAGGTAAATCCCAACATGTTTCGGCTGTTTTTTCTACATATGTGTTCTTGTGGAATAAAGCGTAATTATCTCAACTTGTAGGACTTCTAACACCGTATACCACAGGACGAATTTCAGTAACAAAGTACTCTTCCTCGGAAATCACTCGAAAGTTTCTGAAGGATTAATTTGAGAAAATAGCTTGACATAACAAGGATCTTTACTCATCTCAATTTTCCAAGTTTTACAAGAGGAAGAAATGCTTTTTTTACAACCATTAATTAATATTTTTAATTTTTTTAAAACCCTGGCAGGAACTTGAACCGCATGCTTATAACAGATATATAAAAAAAGCAAAATTTTTTATTATTGATTGCGAAAAATTAAGACTTTTCTGCTTACAAAATTGGAAAAATTCTGATGTATAGTGTCACCTTTTAAGTGGTGATAGTAAGAATTAAACTATGAAAATGGGAAATAAATACAGAGTGCCCCACAAAGGGGTTTAAAAATTTTAAATTTAAATAGCTCAAACAAAAATTACAAATATATATCGATATATATTAAAGTAACACAGAAGTTTAAAATATTACTTATTATGTTCTAATGTCGAAACTCTTAAAAATATTTTTCATAGGTTTATTTGTATATCTTGTTCAAATTTTCAATCGTTTATAAAATACTCTTTATTCGTCCAGTCAAGTTCAAATATAATTTTTTAAACCTATAGGAGCTGACGCTTGATGTTAATACAGTTTTTTCAAATATTAATTCATTAATTAAATTTAGTTAATTTTTAATACTTTAAACAGAGTTTTAGCAGTTTATAATGAAAATTAAAATCAACAGACAGCAGCTCAGTCGGTAAAATGCAAGGATTTCAACATTTTTCACATGAAGGTGAAGAATGCGAGTTTAATTCTTTCGGAAATCAATAATTTTTTGATACTTTATAATTTTTTTGATATTTATTTAATAAACAGAAACTAAAATAAAAATTTTCTTTGTTGATCTAAGTAGGAATTGAGTCATTTTTATATTACTTGTTTTCAGACGAGTTTCCCAACAGAGACAATGAATTCACAAAATTTTCTGGAACCTATCCTTTGAGCAACGTAAATGGAGTTTAAAGTGGTTTTGGACATATGAATGAAGTGCAAAAGCAATCATGGGAAGAATTTAATATTGCAATAAGTCACAAGTAATAATATTGGATTTTCGCGATAAGTTTGGGCTGGATAGAAATGCGCATAATCGAAAGAAGGGATAGTGTGGTAGGAAGAAATTCGTATCGGACGGAAGAGAAGTGAAAGCAGTGGTACAGACTTTAACAACATCCTCCAAGAAGTCCATACTTCTAGTTTTGCATGAATCAAGCGTAAGAAAATCGTCCATAGCATTTCAAAGTAAGCCCAGTAAAACTCCAAACTGCTTTATGTGATAAATAAGGACGATATTGACAGACGCCTCCAATTTTGTGACTGGATCTACGATAATAAATAGTTGATTGGTTTAATTTTTTGGTCTGATGAGGGAACTTTTCAATTGAATGATACAGTCAATCGCCAGTGGGATATGTACTGAGCAAGAAAAATCTCAATGCTATAGAAAAATGAGCTGTTAATCTTCCTGGATTATTAGCAGAACTTGCAGGGTTATTCTTTTTTGAAAGAACAGTTACAAGTTCTTCAAGAATGAATATGGTGCGGGACTCAATTGTGCCGAGTATTTAGTCACTCTACTCAAGCGAAGATCGTTTTTTCTTTAACAAGATGACTCATTTTCATATTACCATCGAGATGTACAGAAATTCCAGAATAAAATAGTTGTTGATAGCTGTAAACCAACGAAAAAGTAGTCAGCATCAATACAGATCACATGATCTAACATCATCAGATTTCTTTTTGTTGGAACTCTGAAGGACACTGCCAGCACCATAAAAAAACTGACAGGGATTACATGAAAAGAGAGATCGAGACTGTCTTGACTCAATTCTTATCGAAATCACATGACTCATATATCGATCTTTTCGACATTGTTGCAATTGTTATATTGCTACTATTTTGGACATCTTTATAGTATTAAAACAATTACATTTTTTCAAGTTTTTCAAGTTTTAGCAGGACACTCTGTGTATTTAATTTTTCATTGGAATGATTTTTTACATATTACCTATTACTGATGTCATTTGAATCACTCGTGTGATTCATATCATCTATCTTATCCTATATATCCCTTCTTTACTCCTCAAGAGAATTCTCTAGCATGGTAAATACGTTAACTTGAAAGTTTTCCATCCGTGTTGTGTGCTTATTTAGAGAGGATTCCGTTCTTTCCATTTGACAAAAGTTTAAAATTGTATTCTATTAAAACTCTTCTATAACTTAAAGATATATAACGGAAATAACTCCTTGCTTAGAAAAACTTCGATATTCCGTAAAATCGCTGGTGTGATATTTTGTACACACTCACACATATATTTCATTCATTGATAGAGTATATACTTGAATTTTAATTATTAGCCATAGAAAATTCATTTAGGAACTTATTCAAGACGAAACGGAAGATAGGTTATAGGTAATCAAAATTTTTATAAAAGTATGCATAATTTGAATACGAAAGCTGAGTAATTAGACTACATCATACCTCTTCACTGGGGAAATGATTTTTTAAATAATCCCTAATTATCGTATTTTTTATGAGTTAAAATATCAGAATTAGAGTCGTTACAGAGAAAATTAAATTCCTTTTATCATTAATGATCCTTATAAAATTCCCACTCGATTGTCTGAAAAAATAATTTCTTCACACAAATAACAGAAGACAGAGGTTAGGAATGTATCATTGGTCATTAGCTTATATAAAACGATTGACATTTTTTAAATAAATGTCAGAGTAAGGTTTCTATTTTTAATGGCTTGTTATTGCACGAAATCGTATGTCTTATTATAATCAACTGAGCTTTATTGTAGACACAAGTGATCTATATGAATTTTTATTCTTACCTATAATGAATCCGAATTTCTTTTCCGCAATAATGAGGGAAGATAAAAATTTTTTTATACCTAAACAACGTTTTTAAAATACTCACTTATCTTAACGAATGCACAAAGATAATTTTTCTTTCTTTCTTTTTTTGAGTCATCGCGGATAGTCCTGTTCATAATTTAACAATCCCAGAGGTAACGGATGCAATTATTTCCTAAAAACATATTTTATGCGATATTCTGTACTGTAAGATATAATTATCTTTTTTTTTATGTAATACAAAAAATAAATTATTCCTTTTGAAAAAAGGATGGGATTTAATATTTTTTCCATTTTTCAATTTTTTTTTGATTTTATGTTTTTGTTGATTTTTTGAATTTATGTTTTAGGAGATAGTATACTGGTTTTAAGATGTTGATAACAAGTAAATTATCTCCATTCTCGTTTATTGAAATTAATAGATTTCTTAGTAATATAAATGAATCATAAAAATGTTCGTTGAACTCCTTCCTTTGCTAACGTTATATCTTTTTAAAACATATAGTATTTGTGGCGTTTCTAGGAGTTTTTATTTTTTAATTTAACTTGAGTTTTCTCGCGTTTGTATGAAATTTGGAAATCACTTTGGTCCAGGTTCTTAACTTCTATATATTTGTGGAAACAGTTTTATGCACTCGTATGCACACGGTGACAACAAAACAATTTAATGTTTTCAAAGCTTACTTGTCAGTGTCTGAATTCATTTTTTATTCCATATTAATAGAGGATTCTGATAGATAATTGAGATTTCATAGCACTGCTACAAATCAATGTCATATTTTCCTAGCTTAGTTAATCTCATATTAAAGAGGAAAATCTTATTAGCAGATATTATTAATGGATGCTGAATTGATGCCAGGTCAGTGACTCTCGGTTTTTTAGACATGGCGAAGAATTTAGCGTCTTTGGTGACAAAAATGAAATAAAAGGAAATACAAGAATTATGATGAAATCTCAATTAGGAGCCAAAATTTGAGATATTTCTGAAAAATTCGGTATCCCGATGAGAAAATACAAAAGGTGAAAGGGTCACACGAGCTGTCGATTCTCTGTTTGGAGTGCTGATTCTCTGTTTGGAGTGTCGATTCTCTGTTTGGAGTGTCGATTCTCTGTTTAGAGTGCCGATTCTCTGATTGGAGTGCCAATTCTCTGTTCCGAGTGCTGATTCTCTGTTTGGTATGCTGATTCTGTATTTAGAGAACTGACTCTCTGTTTGGAATGTTGATTCTTTGCTTGGAGTGCTAGTAGTGTATTCTGAATTCTGGCTCTGTTTTGAATCAGAAATGTATTCACTGCTTGTGGTGTAAGTTTCTACGAGTGTTGTTTTTTTGTACATGCTGTTTTTTTTTGTTTCTACAAGTGAAAATTGTTTTTGGGTGAGATTTTACAAATACATTTCTTTTTTTTTATCTTCGTGTTTTTTCTGTTTTGTTGAATAAAGCATCCTTTTCCAAACTCAGTTCAATCTTTCACCATTACTTATGTTTCTCAGTAATAATATTTATAAAACTGTATTCTGAACTATATTAACCCTTTGCCTTCCAAAAATAATTCAATGTAAAATTATTTCCTTAATATATGCTGTTGTTTCTTATGGCAGGCAATTGCCATTCGACAAGGCCGTTGTTACAAACACTGCGATATAAGCCGACAGGGTACGTCTCTTGTTTATACAGAAGCGCCAACTAGGGATAAGACTACGACTTTGCCACTCACGTGTCACAATCCTTTTTACGGGGCGGATTTCATTCGTACATTTCATTCACAGAGCTTAGACATGAATCAGAGAACGATTACCTCTGAACCAGTACCCTCAGTAGAGAAATACAGATATTCTTAATGTATGCCGATTGAATGAATCTTGATCTTGGTAACTTGACAACAGAAATGAGGATTCTGGAAAATACAGGAATTAATGCTGTGTTAATAATAGGACCTAAGATAAAGATAATCTTCTGAAGAATTCCTTTTGATGGTTTGCCCGGTCGGGGAAGTTTTATAAATACGAAGACGAACCCAAGCGAATTAATCTTTTCCTGTATGTTTTTATAGAGCAAGATAAAACAGCTATTATATTTCTAACGCTCTTATTATTTGCAATATTCTGTCTGCCTTATGTGGTTAATATCCAGAAGTGCTGATTTTTGTATGAATTTTGGTTGAGTTTTTGTTATTTACGCCTCATGATTTTTAACATTCTTGGAATAAAATGCTTTTTTCTATTATCAAGTTTATTGGATTATATTCAACATCAAATCATTGGATTATTCTCTTAACAATATGAAATGAACCTTGGCAAAATAAATAGATTATTTACGACTTGTTTTTCAGTTATAGATGTAATGTATCGTGAAGTAGTGTTTTTGATATTTCTCTCGAAAATACAGAGTGGCGGTAGAGGTAGTTGGCCATTGAAAATTCATATAGCTAGCACGACCCTTTATAAAAAATAAAAACAATAACCGATGTGTTTTGGGGCTGGAGGACTGGTACTATGGTTTTATCAACTAATTGTTTACTCTATCTGTGATGTTATGATCTTTTCCTGAAAAGTATATAGTACATTCCAAAACTAAGTTGATGCTCCGCCTTTGACGCTTATCGAGTTAAATATTGCCATTATATTATGAATTTTACTGTCATTATATATGCATTTATAATGCATTTTATTTTTTATTTCGTTAGTAGTAAAATTCATTCTGATTTAAAAGATCTGTTGAATATTTGCAAAAGATTAAATGGCAAGTTTATGCAGGGAAAAATGGCAAGTCAATCTCATTCAAATTTACTGCAGTTGCAAAAATTATTAATTAAAGTTAGTAGAAAGAGACAAAAGTTTTACTGTATATTGTAAATTCTCTAATAACATCTATTTTTATGAGATGCTTTTAAGCAACAAATTTATAACAAATTAAAGTAATATAAATCAATATTCAAAAAAACATTAAGGCCATATAGGATGAGTAAAAAGGATGGACTCAATTAAAAAAAACATATTTTTCAAACTACTGCACATATTGCAATAAGTGATACATGAATTTAGAGAGAAAGTTTTGCCATTTTTTTTTTTCATTTACAAATGTTCCATGTGCGACTCTTTTGTTATACGGTAAAAGTCTGATCTGCGCTCTTTGAGCTCTGAATTTTTTTGTGTGGGGTTACGTCAAAGACATTATTTATGCACCACCAATGCCAAAAATACTGTTAGAACTTAAAGAACGCATTTGTGCAGTGTTCAGAACCATTGACAGAGGGATTCTACTAAATGCTTGGAAAGAATTGTATTACAGTGAGATATATACAGTGTAACAAAAGAGTCACACATTAAACATTTGCAACTGAAAAAACTTGGTAAAACTTTCTAAATTCATGCATCACATATTGTAATGTATTTAGTAGTATGATTATCGAAAATATTATTTTTAAAAAATCCTGTCCACTATTTGTACTCAACCTGTATTACAAAAACAAATCAGAATGGAATCTGAAACAATCCTTGTGAAAAAAAGAAAAAAATTAATAAATGTGAGTTACATTTTAAGATAAAACTTAATTAAAAAAAGAAAATTAATAAAAATATTGTTAATCAGTAATTTATTCACAAATGAGTCATTTTAAATCAAATAATAACAATCTCTTGGGTCACAGTTTAATGAAAAAACTTTTTTTTGATAAAATTTTAATGACTTGCGTAGTCAATAACAAGGGATTTTTTAGTGAGTGTTTAAATATATTGAAGAGAACATTTAATTTGAAGAAAAACTGGATGCTCTTGAAACCGTTTAAAAATATTATTGCAAAAGACAAGTTTTAGAATTTTTTTTAAAGCGAAGTTTATTCCAATAAAAACAGATATTGTTTGCCTTAGAGGGAGATAATTACTTTCATCATTTTTAAATTTAAAACAAAATGAACAAAAGTAAAGAAGGAGAAACAAAATCAATTCTTCTGCAGCTTAATTAGAATAAGTTTCCATTTATAAGTAGAAAAATATTGATGCGAACTTTGTTTCAATTCAATCGATTTCAGTAACTATATCAAAATGTCGCAGCTTAGGAAGCATAATTTAATTTCTGTAAGTGGAGTATTAAAATATAATCAACAGCTTGAAAAAATATTGATTTCCACTTAAAAACTAATTTCAGGGACTTCGGAATAAGTTTAAGAAAATATTATAGGATGCATTTTTCGATTTACTGTTAAAAATAAGTGGTAAAGAAAACTATTTGAAAATAATTTTGGATGATCTTTTGTAAGCCTTTTCTTTTTGCTCTAAGAAACTAGCCTTAACAAGTAAAAAACTGAAAATATTTTATCCAAGATGAAATTTTCAACAAATTCAGCTCTGTTTTGGAAAATATTTCTTTACAAGATTACTTTTTCTATAACATGGTGTAGTTTGTTGGTTGATTTAAAAAATAATAGTTTCAGATCGTATAAAACTATAAGTTTTTTTTTTCAATTATATCTTGCGCTATCTATCCAATAAAGTCAAAAGTTCGGCAGTGAGGTGAAAGATAAGAAGTCCAAATATTGGTTTTAGCTGAACTTAACGTTTTTGAGTCCTTGAGTATATTAAATCTGACTGTACAGCATATATCACTTTTTTACTTTCTTGTATATGTAGTAAGGAGAAAGCACCATAAATCACTAAAAAAAAAATTTGAACTCGAGATTTTAACGATTTCTTGATTTCGAAAAACCCATATTTTGAAAATGATCGTGTGTTTGTCTGTGACAATGATAGCTCAAAAATGCTTTGGGATGGATGACTTAGAGTTAGTTCGCGCTTTTCACACCAAATTTGGACATTTTTATCAAATTTTGAGTAAAATATATTTAGAGGAAGTGCGACTGCTCGAATATCAGTTAATATCATAATTACAAAACGAAGAGAGATAGATAGGTGAAATTAGGAAAACAGATTTAACATTTATAGTGTAGACAACTGTCAAATTTTGAGTCAAATGCAATAAAAGTTAGACTATTTGTCGGTCTATACTAAAAAAAAAAAAGAGTAAGTGCTATAGTTGAAAAATGTAATGACATAAATATATCAAGTTTGGTATGGAATTTTCTGACTACAAGTTCAGCTTTGTGTCAATTTTTTATTTCAATATGTTAAAAAAAACGAGTCTAAAACACAAATTTATTCCCTTTCAAATTTAGCTACTGTTTCGAATTCAAATTATTTTTGTGTCAAATACTCTCTCCCCCAGGTCAAATCCGCGACTTTCAATAGGAACAGCTCTGCCATGTTGTGTGAATTCAATGAATCAGTCTGAGCTGGAGTGCGAAAGAATAAGCATATGCTCATTCTACTAAACTGAAACTGTTAAATTAATAGCTTAAATGCTCACTTCTTTTATGTGAATATTTAATGCCAAAATAATAAATTTAATTATATTGAAAATCTAGCCATTTTTCAGCTAAAGGTAACGTCACCTCATATTAGTAATTGATGCATATGCATTAATTGCATATGCATTAAACAATGATGCATATTGCACATTGATGTACTGTTTAAATAAAAATAAAAATACTTGGTTGTTCTTAATTACATTGTAAATCTAGGTAGAATTTGAATGAATGATGAAAGAAAAAATGTAACTTATCGCTATAACTTCAAATTACATTAATTTAGAGCAAAAGTTTTAAAAATAAAATCTTTAAGATTTTATCTTGATAATACAGAATAAACTAATTTGAACCGTAGAATTGCATTTGAGGTTTTAATGTGTGGAATTTCATTCAAAAAGAGCATGGAAGGTAAAATATTATAAAATGTTTTGATTAAAATGTTTTTGCACATAATTTAGTATTCCAAAATTGAATAAAAGGACCTCAATGTAATCTCGAGAAAACACACTGGATTTTTTTTCAAATACATTATATTGGCTGAAAACATATTCAGAAATACAAGAGAGTAAATAATAACGTATAAAATATACCTCAAAGAAAAATATACGTTATACTCTAAAGAGTAACTATAAACTTGAAATCCCCGAATAGTCAACGCATGCGCAGTCGTAAGAATGATTCCTGTAATCAGTATTAAAATTTTCATCCACATCAAATGAATTCATTGGGAATGTGTTGAACATGAAAAGAAGATACTCTCCGTCACTGAACTTGTCACCATTAATATACCTCTAGAGGAACCTACTAATTGATATTGCAGCTTCTCATCCTCGTGCTTAATGTGCACTCAACCAAAGGGATATTTGAAAGAGCAAGCATATTTGTGTCTCTCCCACCCTATCGTAGCAACAGGTCACTATAGCAAAGATGATTGAACTAAGGTTGAGTCTTAATGGTCATCGATCATGGTGCAGGTTTTGCAGCAGGAAATAGGTCCTGTATGATAATGGAGATAATTGTCCCGACAATATTTCAGGGCCCACCAGAGAAGAGAGAACCAACCTCTGATTCAGATGCTTTCATCCTCATATCTGAGGTATCCCGGAGGAGTATTTGAAAGCGCAAAATGGTCTTCAATATTTTCTAAGACAGGTAGCTGTCACTTTCCCCCCTTTCTTATATTTGAATACATACTGCACATGTAAGTACAATTAATTCTTTTGAATAAACATATTTTGAACAATACTATTTTAGCATTTGATAACCACAAATAGTTTTTTAGCATTTGATTTGAAAGGCAAATATTCAAATCTACTTTATCTAAGAAATGATTCTGTTTATCTCAAAATTTGCTAAACTATTACTATTTTTATTTTCGAAGCCTTTAAAATTCTATTCAATTCTAAATGCATTACTTGCTGTTCCAAAGTGGGAATTCGCGGTTACGACATGAAAATGTTCTCTTTCAATTGAAGGGTATTGAACCAAACTGAAATCAGTAATTAAAGATGAAGATTCTGTTGAAAGAGTGCGAGTCGTAAAAGTCATTACAATGCGAATGCTGTATTGAGTTTTAAAGGTTCTTAGAATTTCGAAGATGCATTTTTTATATCAACATAAATAATGGTAACTTGCATTATGATGCAGATTTTAATTTTTCATTTCGTACGAAGTCTTAAACTGTAACACAACTTCATCTTAAGTTTTACGATCGTAAGCTTATTTTGGTTTTTGACATTTTATGATTCATAAATTATTTTGTATCACTCGAATTCAGCTATTATTCTTAGAATGTTTTACGTATTAAATCGTTCATTTTTAAACATCGAAAAAGAAACGTAGCTATAATAAAAAAAACTATCAATTTTAATAAAAGTAAAAACTGCCATGATTTGATTTTGACTTTGAACACCGAGAAACAGTTCAATGGTACGGAAATTTAACTTTAGAGAAAAAATAAAAAGTAATAAGGAATTCATTTGGGAAGTCTATGTTTATGAAATGGCCGATGACTTTTCTAATTTATAAACATAAAATTCATTACATTTTTGAGGATTCATTTGAAAATATTTGTAAATATAATCCTCTAAATATTACTTTTTTCGTCTATTTCTTTTGAGTAAGTAAAGAAATAAGTTGTGCAAATCAAAATAGAGTTTTATCTTCGAATTAAACTAATTCAATAGCAAAATTATCCTGCAACTAATACAAATAGAAACAGTCATGAGTACTTTTGGAACAGCTTAGTCGAAACACCGAATAAAAAATTCAATTAAAATTATCCAGCTGATATTCCCAATTTCGTCTCCTTTTGTATTTTGCAAATAGTATAAAACGATTTTCTAAAGTTTCTATCCAAGTTTCTTTCTTTCAGGAGAATTTTGTTAGCCATCTAAAAAGATCAAATCTTCATGACTTTTGAAACCGAAAACCGCTTATCAAATCACAGGTCCACTACCAATTTGCCTACTGAGAAGTCTAATGGGCTCTTTTCGTAAATCAAAGAAATAATTCATATTTTAATCAGGACTATCGAGGTACCCTTTTTCCCATCACTAAAAAAACAAAAATAAAACAAACAATGAATCATTTATCATTTACGGCTTTGTAATCTCTCACTAATGTGAAATTATGACTGTGGTAATCTGCTAGCTATTTTTGCATGAAGCATATTTAACGAGATTCTATAATTAATCTGTGAACGGTGTTTCTGAACATTTGCAGCCTGGATTTTGCGCACCGACATTTTTTGACTTGATGCTATTCTTTGTATCCATCTGTAACTACGAATATCCATGACACATGATATTTCAGAACAAGGTTTTGGTTCATATAGCGTCTTATGTTCTTATACTATTCGAACGATTTAAAAGCTTCGATATTTCTTTAAAAGTCTCACCAAAAAATTTCTAATACAAAATTTTACTTTTTTCATTATAGAAATTGGAAGATTTAGGCATCTTGAAATGCAGATCAGACCACTTTCTCTTTTTTTATAATGCATTTATTTTTCTCTCACTCACTCACTCACACATCCTTTCGATGCGATATTCTAAGAAGGCTAACCAATATGAAAGAATTCTACGATAGGCTATTTTAAGACGTACTTAGCTGTACTTTGATAACAAAGAAACACCATTAGTCATTGCTATGTTATTACAAAAAAAAAATTAAAAATTAAGTAAAATTTTTAATTATGTTTTGCAATTCTATTTACCGAAAAAAAAAGATTTTTCTTCATAAAAGTTATACAATCGTACTATGTATTCGATTTTTTAGTTCGTGTGTGTTTTTCTATGTATTCTCTATGTATTAGATATGTTTTTCAAACATATCTAATAGTCTAACTCTATATTAGGCACCCCAATACCATGTTAAGCTGCAAATCTTGCTTTTGTGAAACAAAAGCTTTCAGCCAATCAGTAAATCACGAAAGTAGTTTATTTTTTAAAGGGTTTCCTTGTTCAGAGATGCTTTTATAGAGATTAAGTGGATAAGAATTTGCATTTACTAAAAGAGAGTAACGATACATCGTCTTTGCTGCGGGAACGAGAATCAGATAAAGAGAAAACTGCTGAAATTGGATTATACTTCTGGTGATTTAATTTATATAATGATCCTAGAATTTCTTTGTAGACAACGAAATGGAGGGAACATCAGAAAATCATTTCGAAGAATCGGTGTGTTTTTGAAATGCATGTTTGTTTACTTTGAAAAAAAATGGCATTTTGTTTCCCTGATGATAAAGCACTGACTTTGTGTTTGTTCCAGAATATCTGCACGTAAGTAGATATGTTGAATTTGGCTTTTTTCAAAATGGTATTTCTGACACGAAATGGAATCATGTGTAATCACTAGTTGCTTCAAAGGTTTCTTTTGATCTCTGAATAGGGTCAGATGAATTCCAGTTACTCTTTTTTATTAACATTAATGGATTTCTGTCTTTGTTTGCTTTATTTGACACGCACTAGTTTCCAAAATCAATAATAAAACAGTTAAAAATCCATCTGCAAAATTGAATGGCAACGGAATTTTGTATTAAATTATCTTCCGGTATGACGTAGTTTATCATAAACGACATAAAGGCCAATAATAAATTCAGACAATTTTTTATTCCGTCAAAAATTCAATACAAATTTTTGGAATGATCCATAACCTATCAGTCCCATCCATTCTTTACTTCCAAAATGGTTAATGAATGACATCATTTTAAATAACAATCATACGATAAAAAACATGCAAGTACGTGATCTAAGACCCCACACGATCAGAGAAGTAAGTGTGATGTAAACATGCTAAACCCCCTTTCACAGTCTCTTATTCTCTCCCCTATTGCGCTCATTGATCAGTGGTTTTAAAATAATTTAATTATAGGAAAAATAGTCAAATAATTTTATCATTAGTACTTTAAAATAGGTCAAATAGTGTAATTAATGAACAGGTGAATAAGCTAAATGTAGGATGAATATAAGTAAAAAATATAATCACAATATATTGAATATAAAATTCTATGCAGTTAATTTCTAATATACTGTGTTTTGTCGGAAATGAGGTATATAGTGCCTCCCAAAAATTTATAAACTGCCATTTTTTGGTTTTAAGAGCCAATTAAACGAATAAAAATGACGAAATAAATTATGTAGATATGTTTTGAAGTGATAAAAATAATGAAATACCGAAAGAAATTTAAAGCAGTCCTAAATTAATATGAGATCTAAAAAAATACTATCCTCAAAAATGCACTGGCAATCGATTAAAAAAATTAATTTAAGTACTCATAATTATGTACTCATGCTTATTCAAGGTCATGTATTTGCGACGTAGCTTCCTGAGTTGAAAGTGAAGTTGTTTTTCCTTTTACGTCTGATTGTCAAGATGTTTGGCGATGTGCAACTTTCCAAAAGTGACATTTTGCAAGTCTGTCGTTTGAAAGCTAGTGAAATGAAAATTGTGGGCATTGTAAGAAGAAATGGAAACAGCAGATAAACAGAAAAACTGGAAACAGTATTTACCAAATTCTGTCAAAAAATGACACCTTGAAACAAAATCATGTTATGAGGAACCAAAGAAAATTTATAAATGCCAAAACAGAGACATTTTCAGATTAGTTTCAATCCAGAACTTATCTATATGGTCAGTTTCAAGAAAAGTGACTATTCTAGGGTTGAAATACATGGTCTACCGATGACCACAGTTAAGTAAATTGCTGTATTATCGCAAAATGCGTGATTCGCCAAAGCTGTTAAAATGACATAATGACTTGTTCAGTTGGCCCGGAATTATACGAATTGGACAAATGAATGGCTGAGTGTTCTGTTCTATGTTGAAAAGAAGTTCAATTTAAATGGTGTCAATATTTTGGCATAATATTGGCACGATATTCGTAAGGAAGCATGAACTTTTTGCAACAGACAACAAGAACAGGGCTTGGTGTAAGAAGCATTTTCTTGTAATGAAACTACCGATATTGCATTTTAAAAAAGTAGTCAACATTCCGAAAATTATCAGGAACTATCAAGTTCAATCACTTTCATTCGGAAAATTGCTAAGTGGTTCAACTGTATATATCAGCAAGACAACTGCTTCATTCGCATGCCAAACTGTACAATGCAATGGTTTCGATAAAACCAAGTAACTATTATGGAGTGGCCAGCCTAGGTCTTGACTTGATTCCAAAGGAGTACCCCCGGTGAATATTAGTTAATGAATTATATGCTAGTGGTCGTCAATTTGCAACAATTTAAAATCTAAGGCAACAAAAAGAAGATGTTGGTTTTCTTTAAAGACAAGATTTCTTTTGCTATGAGTATGAATGACCGAAGTTTGGAAGGGATAAGGAAAAATGGTTCAAAAATTTGAATTTAAAAGGAAAAAAAAGGAGTTACCTATAAACTTTTGGAAGAGTAAATTTTCATTTTCAATTTCTATCACAGATTCCTGAATTGCGTGATATATTTTTGTACATTGTTATTATTGTCCTGGTATTATTTGCTATTAAAATGATTTGAAAATTATTACTCAATTTCTTCTATATTAAAATAATAATAATTTTAAAAAAGTTGACTATAAACTTTTGGAATGCACTGTAATGGAAACTCAAATTTTATCGTGTGACAGGGTGAGATATTCTGTAAAAAAGTATTGAGAAATCTTCAGTTTTTTAAAAATTGGGGGTAAACATCTAAGAAGTTTTTCTTTTGTCATCATATCTCCGGAATCTTTCTTCAATTGATGTCTGTTTGAGTAGAATACCTATTAGGTAGGACCTGTTATCTTTTTTGAGGTTTCATTTAGCTGCATACGTTCAATCTGGAATTTACACAGGTCAACACAAGTCTCAAAGTATAAATAGGCATTTTATTTTAGATCCTTCGTTCAAAATTCCGAGAATGAGAAGCATAAGACAAATAGGTTGTAAACTTAGTTTTACATAATTTATATAAAGGGTTTTACATATTCGTTGCCACTGATGCGCCTCTGCATTACAAATAATATGTAATTGTACCAAACCATCTATGTTATTAGACGACACCTTCTCTACAGTTAAAAGACAGCGAAGAAAGGACCATCTAATTAGATAGACGGTCCTAATGTCAGGCATCGCTAGTGGCAGTGAACTTGTTAAGTTAATTTTTCATGCCATAAGGTGCCTAGGCCAATGTGATACTGACCTAAGACCATAAGTTGAGAGTATCTTATATATTTGGTGTTTGGCTAGTCTTGTCCATTTATTAGAGATAATCAACTTAAGTTTATGGGAAATCAATTCGAGGAAATTAAAAGAAAATTTCTGCTTCAGGAACCGTACATTAATCTACCTATGGAATTGTGTTTGATTATTCAAGAGCCAAATATAGTCATGTTGCATCAAACACATATGCCGACGGAAAAATGATTAAGTAATTCCAGGACGTTTAGAGAATGTGTCTTTTAGGATAATGTTTCTATTTCAGTGGTTATGCATACAGGATATTTTCGCATTAAAGTTTGAAGCTTATTTCTAAACTACACAAGGATTATTTTTGGGCAGATCTTCTAAATTTGGATCACGTTCAGTTGATGAGATTGACACTTAAAATAGTAATCCACTCTCGAAATATTCTCGCTGTATCAACATATGAGCGTTGGGCTCGAAACGGTAAATTTTACTTTCACCAGGTTCACATCGATGCTGATATTTTGTCTTGAACTTGTCATTTTGCTTTTCTATAGTAGATTTACCCTCAAGTTACCAAGACACTGTAATAATCTAAATCTAAGTAAACTAGAATAAAAGCAATATATATTAAAATGGCTAATGGCAGCAAGTGAAGAATTGAGTATTTGTTTTTTTCCAAAGAAAATGCATTTGATTTGTTTTCTTGATATGCATTAAAATGACATCGGATTTACTAATAGAATTATTTGCTTATGATGTGTTCTATTCATTTTATTTGGAAAGCAGATTGATTTCCTATAAACCTGATATTTTTGAGATTTATGGCGATGAATGTTTAGTTCTACCCGAATATAAGATAGCTTGCGATAGCAGTTTTTACGGCGCCATTAAATGCAGATTTGCTTTTTATTTTCAAGCTTATGTTCAGGCAATACGTGAAAGTGTACCAGAATTTATAAAAACTTGCTTTGACTTCGATAATTATATTAATCGTATGTGTAGCAATGTTAAATTTTTCGGTTTTTTAACAGTTTTTGAAAGAATCTTTGGCACATGCGCGTTTGTTTGGGTGTTAAGTTATTTTTGTCAAGCTATTCACGTCCCTCCTATAGACTGGGTAAAGTATAGCCATATATGTTGGACGATACACTTCGATAAATATGCCAACGAGTTTTACGAACAGGGAGGATGGATGCAACTCAGAAGAGTAGCAAAAGATTATATATCAACAAATCAATTCCTAGAACTTTTTAAAGACGAAGTATTTTTAAAATCCAAAAATTGTGTAGATACTTATGCTGATTTTAAAAGAATTGCGAAGTTTAGTGATCAGGAAAGCCCTTCCATGTCTTGGATAAAATTTAATAATGAGCAGTTGAAATATTGTAATGTTGCTGATGCCTCATTAAATCCAAATAACTATTCAAATTTTACCATTTATGAAATGGAAAACGTTTTTCAAGCGATTAAAAGGTTCAGCAATCCATCTACTCCGAAGATCTCAGCTTCTGATACAGACTGCAAGGTTAAGTTGAAATTTCTAAATGATGACAATCTGGCTACAAATTATACTGGCCACAAAAACTCGGTACCAACTAAGACAACAATAAAAGAGACAAAAATGCATTTTCAACCCTTCAAGACGGAAAATACGTCGTTGAATTCTGATAATTTAACAAGTGAAGAAGCTCCACAAGACAAAATGAAAATGCCTTTAGAGTTAATTGACTCTCCTACCAATAATCCAGAAAGTTTGGGCTGTATTAAAATCAAAGATTCTGGTGGAAGAAAAAATTTGAAAGATATTGGCCCTACACCAAGGATTAAATCTCATAATGATCCTGGTAATGCAACAGATATTTCTATAGATGCAAACTCATTTCCTTTAGATGCAGTTTGTTCTTTACAGAATGCATTACATTTTACGGAAGTTAAGCAGTGTCAAAATGAAATTTTAAAACCAGGGGAGTTTTCATCACTTGAAGACATCGGAATAGATGCCCGGAAGAATACTTCTGCTTATGAGGATAAATGTTCTAATAACGGTAAAGGAAGTAGCATCGAAGAAAAAATGTGTGAAAGGACCAAAGAAATCAAAAATTTATCACCGTCTGGTGACATCGATAGAGAAATGATGAAGAATGTTTCAGTTTCGAAGAAAGGGCGTTCTTATGAAAGAAGGTGCGACACCGAAAGAAAAGATAAGAGGGAATGGAGTAAAGCAGAAGAAAGGAATGAAATAAAAGATATTTTAAGAATGATTTTGCTTTCAGGAAGCGGAACGTGAAAAAGTGTGCTTCATGCCTTTAAGATTCTCCATTAAAATAAAAATCCATCGATTCCATAAAATCATTCAAAAATAAATTAATGAAATTTTCTTGTACAAATTGCATTGAAGAACTAGTTTCTGAGAGAAAAAAAATTGTTCGAATCTGATGCACATTTGTAGAGAATACTTAAGATTTATCTTCCTTATAACTTTTTTCTTTATGAGTTGTTCAAAAGTTATAAGCTGTTTAGACTCTTGATCACATCTGAATTGTTGCTAGCTTTTTAAAGTTTGTATCAATGACTGTTGTGAGCAGAATGTCAATTCTTGTAACGAAGGACAAAATTACGATTGCATTGGCAAAGCATTTCTTGTTTTAAAATTGCTTATTGTAAAAAACTTTAAGGGTTGTATTTCGTGTCTTATGTGGTATACTGTGAAATTTTAAAACAATTATTTTTCTATAACGATTTTGTGAATTTTTTTAATTTGTGGTACAACTTTTAAATCAAATTTGATAACTGTTTTGATATTATATTTACAAATGTTTTTAAATGATTAACTGAAATGATGTAATCTTGAAACAATCATTTTTGTCTGTTAGCAGCAAAGCGAAGTTTATTGATCTGTATCACCAATAGATTTTAGTAAAACTTTTTGTATATTGGTGCATTTATTAAAAAATGACAATACTGAAATTAAAACTGTATGCCATTTGACTTGACGATTATGTCCATAAATTTAATCAAAAAATCGACTTAATATGTTCGGGTTAGTGACGATAGGCCACCTTGACCCAAATCCCTTAAAATTAAGGCCCAACGGCATAGAAGCACGTACATGTACCCCAAAGCTTGAAGTCATACAGAAAAATTATGTAGATCAGTGGACACAAAGGAAATAAGAGATAATGCATATAAGTATCAGTAATTAAAAATGTTAAAAGTAAATACAAATAAGAAAAACAAAAACGAAGCGAGAAAGAGCATTAGTCAATATAAATTAATAAGTCGGAGGGGGATTTAAGGAGGTAGGTCTACTTGGTTAAGTAAATAAACAATTTCTTTAGAGTGTTTATGAAGAGACAGAATGAGCATAAGGTTTTTGGGGGTTAAATTATTCAAGTTTCTGGCTACAAAGCTCCCTCATTTTTTTCAGAGAGGACATTGTAAAAGAATATTTTCAGTTAAATCTTCTATGTTTCTATAGATATATGTTGTTTATTGATTAGTTTAATTATATTAACGTCACATTTTAAAGCTACACTAGGGGTATTTGGGGACGGGCCTCATAAATTTGAGCCGTGGTCAGATCATGAGGATAGCTGAGAGGGCAAAAATTTGGGCACAATACAAATGGAAACTTTGATTTGTAAGTACACTAACTGCTTTATGCGACAGCCGTTTGGGTATATGAGCAACATATGTACGGTACTTCATACCTTAACCGAAGAAAACATCAGGGTAGCGGTAGCCTGGAGGTAAGGTCTCGCCTCGTGTGCCGTAGGGTTTTAGGTTCGAGATCGAATTCCACCAAATAACCGTTGTGCAAGACGGCTAGAGGTCTGATTTCTAGCTTATATGAAGATGACAATCGCACATTCACTTGCTCAGTCCCTTTTTACAGGGAGGGCACATTCAAACACCTCACAGGTGGGACAGAAATGAAGAACAACTATGCCAGAACCAAGACTCGATCCCGGGACGTCCAGATCACTGGAAAGATGGCTATCCTTAAGCCAGGACGCAGAGTTAATTAATTTTTGTTTAATGTAATATAGTTCAGGCGATGTTTGAAAATTAAAATGAATGATGAAGTTATCACAAATTGCTTCTTGAGTTTCATACAGCTGCTATAGCCTAGTGACAGAATTTCAGTTTCAAATTCGAAACGTCTCGAATTCGAATTTAAATTTCCTTCTACTATCACAGAAGATAGATTTCAAGTTTAATTTGTCTGGTTCAAACGTCCAGAATTTATCAGAATATTCAGATTTTTTTCCCGCCTGTTTTAACTTTACCCTTATAATTTTATTTTTTACTCAGAACAATAAGAAATATTATGGCATGTATATTATGATATTTAGATGGAAAATGCGAGTAATGTCAGCCAAAAGAAAATATCTGAAGAAAAAGTTGGCAGAATATTTATAAAGAAGTCGAAATAAATACAGAAAAGTCCATTCTGATCCATCTTTAAACTAAACAAATCAGGTTTCGAATATCAAATAGAGGGAATACTAAGCATCTCAGCTAATAGATTTAATCTCGAATTTGAAACAATGAAGAATTTTTTTCAATGATACCTGATTATTTTCTATTGATTTGATTAATTAACGACTAGTTTTTCTAGTGAAATCACAAAAAATCTGTTGGTTAGTCATCTTATTCTACGTTGGGATTACGAGACGGAGTCAACACCTAAAATAGAAATCTAAGAAGTTTGTCTTTTTATAGAATGTAGAGCATAGCAAGCGTACATATTTGAAGATATGGTAATTAGGGATTCGTATCTACTTCAACCAGCCATGACACCGAAGCTGTCACTAAGTCAACATATCCGCTCATATTTGTTTCTTTTTTTCAGAATGGGCTTAGTTACATGTGCGATACTAAAAAAATATTTTTATGTTATTAATTCAATATCAAAAATGCATTGTTGTTTTTTAAAATTTAGTAGTGACTTGGCAGAGATTGACTAAAATATTAACCCAAGAAGTAAAATATATTAATACAAATAAATTGTTAGAGAAATTTGGCAACAATATCAAAAGGTAGACAGCTTATTTTTTAAAAGGGAAAGTAATAGTCTGAATTCTGTAAAGATAAACCTGAAATTTAAACAAATGGCTTTAGATGTAAAGTTTGAACTCTATGCTTTTGAGATTTTCCAAAAATGTTTTTACAAGACTGGAACGATATTAATTAAAAGAGACATTTCTCAGATTTATGGAGAAGAATGTCATGCAAATCCTGAGTATGAAGAAATAATATTCGATGAAGGAATTTATCATGCCATAGCTTGTCGTTATGCTCTGTATTTTGAAATGTACAGCGAAAAAGTATCTGAAGATGAGACTCAATATCAACAATCTATGTCAGATTTCTTAGATTATGTCCTTCGTATATGTAATAATGATGAAATGTTTGGAAATATAACGATTTTTGAGAAATTATTTGCTACTTCTGTATTTGTTATGCTTTTATGTTTAAACTGTCACTTTTCGTCTTTGGTAGATTTTAAATATTATGGTCACGTTTGTTGGGCGATATATTTTGATAAGTATACGGAGGAATTTCATAAACAAGGAGGATGGATTCAGTTGAAAGAAGTCGCAAAGTCTTACGAAGCAGTTTTAGAATTTATTAGGATGTATAAACCTGTTTTATATGAAGAAAATGCTATATATAACTATACTAAATTCAAACAAAATGCTAAGTTTAATGATTGCAGAACTATTTCCAAGTCATGGATAAAATTTCAGAATGAACAGACTTACACCCATTACAGCTCTGACACAACAAATGATGAAATGAATTTTCATCGTCCTGAAACGTACCGAGAAGTTGAAATTTTTTTGCAATCCTTATTAAAGTTTTGCAATCCTAGTGTATCAAGAGTTCTTGATTCGACTCGACAACAGCTCAAGAATACGGACGAAATTTCTAGGCCTGTTGAAATAGATAGAGTATCATCCTGCTTAAACGAATTCAGTATCATTTCCTCTACAACAAAAATTCTTAAAGCTTCAACTTCCTCAATGAAACAATCAGCTTCAGAATCTAGGATTCTTGAAATTTCCTCAGTTGACACAAGTATAGAAAATTTCAGCTCTCAAGATAATTTAATAAAGCGTAACGTAGTGACTTCATCTATGCCGTGTAATAAAGGTTTTGCTGAAAACATTTCCTTATCGGAGGGAAAGACATCTTCTAGAGATCGTGATGGAAGAAATACTAAAATTAAAAAATCTAAAAATATCGAAGAGGACACATATAATGAAAAAAGAGACATTACTGATTTTTTAAGAATGATTCTTGTATTAGGAGACAATCAAGGAATAAATTACGTTCTCTCAACTTTGAATGGTATTCATGAAAAGTTAAACTCGAAGAAATGTTCCACTAAAACCTTCAGAAAGAAAGCGAAACTTTAAATTAAAATATTGTGAAAGCCCACTTTCTATAAATTATCTCCATAGAATGTAGATATTGTTATTTTTTGGAGTATTTATTTACTTACATTTTATCTTCGGCTGCTTTATGTAATCAAGGTATTAGATTATTTACAACTTGAAAACATGTTTATTTTTTTAATTTATGAATTTTTAGGTACAAGATACAAATCTTCATCATTTTAATAATAATTTATTTATATGATTGAATGGGCTTCAAATATCTTAATCGATGTAAAAAACAATATATATAAAGTATTTGAATGTATTATATCGACCAAAACATATGAATATGGCGTAAATGTTTTATTATGTATTATATATATTTAAGTTTGTGTATATTATGTTTTATTTTGGAGAAATTGTGCTTTTAGTAATTATAAAATTGATTTGTTGGCATTGTATATAATATTTAAAATTTTAATAATATACATGAGTGTCTGCTGTATTTACACGGTGTCGGAACAAGTTATTTATAAAGATTATATGCTTGTATGCAATAATAAAACAAGCTTAATACAGAAAGCTGTATACTGTGCTGCAAAAGTCTGGTCAAAACCCAAAAAAGAGAATCGACAGCAATGGTTAGATGATTTCATTAACAAAAATAAAGCTAATTATGCATATGAAAGAAACATTTATGATTACATCGTAGAAGGTGTTTAAAGCACCTTTAGTTTTTACCATGAATGGTTCGAAATGTCTATTTACGGATTCATAAGCCTGTTCAAGGTTAGTTTTTGTATAAAGGGCATGTACGATCATTTCTGTGATCGCGGTGACAAGATGAAGTTTTATTTAAATAAAAAATAATGATGGTTGATTTCTTTGAGTGAAATTTCCTTCCAAGAAGTAAGCTAAATATATTTCTTATTACAAGACAAAAATAACTTCAATAATCACATCTGTATTAAGTCAACTGTAAAATATATTTGTTTACTAATACACAGCAACAACTATGTTTAAAATAAAAATTATAAATCTACTAAAAGGAATTGAGCTCGGAAACATGAATGCTTCAACATTTTTTTTTATGGTTTCTCGGAAATTAAAAAAATTAGAGCAACCTTTTTTTAGCAGCAAATCAATCAATTCTAAGAATTAGTTTTTCCGACTCAGTGAAGTTTAAAATTTGATGATAAATTAACTTTGAGGTTAAATTTTTTAAAAATAGTTTCGATCTGTATATCTGATGTATTAGAAAAAAAAACTTTTCATTTCCTTTATATAGCAATTTTCTATAAAACAATTACAATTAATGACAAATTATAAAGGGAAGCTATATAAAAGGTAACCTTAATTATTTGAGAATTTACATTTCAATTACTCTTTATTCATTAATAGTTTAATTAATGGTAATAACTTTTTAAAATATTTTTGTTAATATTATCAATAAATTTGAATTTGTATTCGATACTAGATGATAATGCGTAAAATATTTGAATTTTTAACGAATTTAAACATATTTCATAAAGGTAAAAAAAAAAGTCTTTTAAAAGTTGGTAGACATCTTATTGTTTTAATACATCATAACTGAACCTTAAAAATGGTGAATGTTGTAAAGTTCAAAGACTATAATTTCCTTACGATTCTTCAATATTGCTTCTCATCCCATACTACAGCAAACATATTCCTTGGGTGACAGAACATGTTTCACTCAATGGCTCTTTACAGAAAACTGCATTTGAAAATTAATGTGGGAATAAGAATAGTGATATTCAAAAATTTACAGGAAGTAAAAATAACGGGAAGTGTGTAGGTTTAGTTTAGTCAGATTAACGTCCCGTTTTGAAGCAACACTCGGGCTATTTTGGGACGAACCTTGTAATTTTGGACCGCAGTCAGAGGAAGACACCTGAGCTGCAACCCTCTCTTCAAACTTCCACACCACACCAATGGGAGGACATTTGGCTCCAACAGATTTAACGTGTACCAGACCCGCTTATCGGCGGTTCTACGGTGGAATCGGACCTCGAACCTGCAACCCTGTGGTTCCGAAGTCAATACCTTACCATCGTGGCCTGGGAAGTGTATTGGACCTGAGATTTCCTCAATGGTCAGTAAAAAGAGGAACAAAAGCTAATAAAAGAAGAATAAAGTCGAAAAAGAAATAAACAAGTTTTTTTTTAAATTGGGCATTGTAAGAATAATTTGTTTACTATGTAGCATGAAGCTTACAATTGTTACTGATAATATTCTCAGTGAATGAAATTCGTTTTTTAAGATATATTTTTGAAAGAATCAAGATTGAACTGAAGCTATATGGTTATTTATACTATGGTTATTATTAACTAAACATTTAATGTTGTTGTTTTAAGTAACTGATGAACAGTCTATAAAGTAATTTTAGCATAGTTTAATAAATTGCACTATTTTGCAAGTTTTTATATAGTTTTGTTCTTTTCAAGTATACGAATTATAATCCTCAATTCTCCAGCTAGATAGGGATATTAGAAGACTGAGCCAACTAGAGCATTCATCCCTAAATTTCCTTCTGGAACCTCTCTTTCCAAGAATACCACTGGCGAACAATAAGTGATTAATTTGAACTTGCTTCAACCCTGCTTTAAAAAAGAGGACCCCATTATACTCAGACAAAAAAGGTCTTGAAACTGAAGAAAAACTCTCCCAAGAGAACCTGGTAGTTGCTTCAGATAAATTCCTCAACGGAGACGGAGTTGGAATTCTCTTCATTCTTTCATGTGGTAAAAAAGTCAGTCTTAAAATTAACACATGTTTGATTGCCTCCAACTACAACACGAACTGTTGGAAATAAAAGAAGCCTTAACTTTTTACATGACTTATTCTCAAGCTATGGACCTTGCTGTGGGACTGGTTGTTTTCGCAGACACTAAATCGAGCTTAGAGGCCACCGGAAGCGGAGACAAACATCATATCTACTATAAATGACTTACTCGATCAAATGTATTGCAAGAGGAAATCTTATGTGCTTCAATGGATGCATGCACATGTAAATATCGAGGGTAATGAGTGTGCGGAGGCTTTGGTCATAGAGGCATGAAATCTTGTCCAACCTGGTTCCACCATCACTCTTGCAGATGCGAACTCAGTGGTCAGATGTATACTTATAAATCAGCCCTCTAGGAAGCCTTTAATTACTGATTTCCCTAGAGATGTAACAACTACCTGGCTAGATTAAGAATAAATTACTATAAGGAATGTAGATCCTGATGGAATAAGAGCCCATATTTACTGCAAGAATTGCCCTGAAACTCAGCCTTTGAGTGTCCATTACAGTCGATACCTTAAAGCTTGGCTCGTTGCTACTGATGGATCCATCTCGAGAGATTCTGTACAGTCCTGAAGCACCAAATTCGGTGGCTGTGGTCGTCCGGACCTTTGAAAATATCTAGGACTTCACTTCCTCACTTTTTGCATTTCCATGGACATGACAACAAGACACAAATAATAGCTCAACTTCTTATAAATGTCCGCTTAAAAGACTAAATATAACCAAATACCTTGAAGTCATAAATGTGTGGATATTTTATGACTGAAATTGCATTTAAAATGATATTAGTACAATTTAAAATCTACAAAGTTAATAGGTTGCATAATTGCGATAAAATAATGGGGTAATTTAAAAAAATCTATAATAATATTTGTAAGATCTCTTAACACTAAAAGTAATCCTTATTCAGACATATGCATAATTATGCATCTTATTTTTCAGATTTTGAAAAGGTTAAAGGACTTTGAAATTTGGTTAATTTCCCTCTTCTTTTTTACTTTCAGATTTTGTTCTCCTAGTTTCATTGTTTTTTTAATAATTATAAATTTATTTCAACTTCTTTATCAGATTGTCTCTCAAATAAAATTTCATTAAAATAATTGGTTTTTTGATAATATTGCTCCGATAAAAGGAAAATTTCACTGAAAAATATCCGTGGACAATTGCATTCTTTGAGTTTTTCTTTGATTTTTATATAATTCTTTTTGAAAGATACGCATTTCATGTTTTGGGGGCTGCTTAATTATTCTCGATTTTATAATTCTTGCTTTCACAGCGTCGAAAAAGGATATTGGTCTTAAAAGCCCAAACTAAGACCCAAAATTTAAGCTCACTGATCTATTTAATCCACACAACTTATTTTCATGCATGTTTATTCTATTTAGATTTACAGTCTATTTTAAAGACATGTGATGAGATGAACCTTGCAATTTTTCATGGATAGATTGCAAGCATAATGCATTGATTTGTATTCCCATTTTAAACTTAGATATTTTACTAATGGTAGAAAGATTGTCCCTAACGAATTTAAAGTGTCTTGCACTGTCACAAATTGGGAACCAAGTTTTGAGCTTACATCCCTCTGGAGATGAAGCCCAGATTTCTTCCCAAACAAGCTTGTCGTTTAACCAAACATGAGTTTACTAGGACTGTTTCAGTTAGTATTCAGGCCTTTTCAGTTGTTTTTGATCAAAAATAATTGTAGTATATTTTCTAAAATGTCTAAGATTCTAAGCAGCCGAAATCGATTTTCTAAGATTTATGCCTCAAGTTTGATTAAAAATTTGTTTTTACCTTCTCCTACACAAAATAAATATAGAAAAAAAAGATACTGTAATCGACAAAAATTCCAACGATGAGATTTTGACGAAACATCAAGTTTTAATCTAATTCCGATAAACACATTTTTTGAATTATGCCTTTGTCTGAAAGCAAAATTTGTTGTTCATTTATAAAATGAATGAGAGAAAAAAGATTTTTTTAAAGAATGCAAATGAAACGCACAGGGTTCTCAAGATGAAATTGATCTTTCCTTAAACCCCACAAACAGAGCTCATATAACTTGTCGAAGTTCCGATATCTTAAAACTTGTCAACATGCCAAAGAAAGACTGCTATCCTATAATGGAACAAGTTTTAATCCTATGATAAAACGCCTCTTTATCAAAAAGAATTAATGATTTTTTTGAAATTTTTGCAAAACTATCTATCCGTTTTTATCTCATAAGATATTTAAATACTTTGTGCATAATTTATTCAAATTTTTTGTATCTCCCTTATTATTTTTTGAATGTTTATATTATTTTATCCATTTAATTAATTCAAGCATCTCATCTGAAATACCACTTGTTCAAATTTCAAATCATTTGAATAAGTAGAAGGCCTTACACAGCCCCCTAAGTTGAAATAGAAAAGCCATGAAATTTAATGGTTTCATGAATTTTTAATCATGAGAATTGAAGCCAAGACAAGAAAATCATACAAGACACAAGAAAATCAAGTGTTGTTTTTGCTTAATAGTGACATTCTTCTTCGAGAACCACAAGCCATACTACTGATTCTCCGTGCCTTCCGAAGGCACTCGATAATAAACACTAAATGACAAGACCACCGCTACAGCAATACTGGCTGTAACTGTGGTTGAGTCCTAAGGACCATTATCGACCACGGTACAACTCTCCCCGTGGGAAATACGTCCCGTCATAGATGGAAGGAACCAGATCCTCCCCCCTCCTTATTGTACCAGCCGGGTTGGCAAGATCCAACCACTATGCCGGAAGCATCTCATTCCGAATTACGAATCTCCCCCCCCCTGGGGGTCTCCGATTACCACAAATCTGAATTCCGATTCAAAAATTATATCAAGGTGTTAAATATAACAATTAATTGAAAGTTGTGAGCTTTTGAATATTGCCACGACAATTCCTAATGCACCAGAAGAACCTTGAGACTTTTTGTTCCATATCAAACGCAGTTTTAAAAATGGGATAATTAAACCGACAGAACAGATAAAAACATGTAAAATTACATTGCACAAGTGTCAGCTGTGGCATTACAGGTGTTCTTATGATGTACTATTCTGTTCTTCTAGGGGTTCTATATAATTAAGAAAGACGCAATAGCATTCTCATTTTCTATACTGCAACTCTTGTGCATCTCAGTAGATTCAGTAGTCTAGTGTATTCCTAGTGCCAAACCACAATAATCATTAAATAGGAATATCTTATTTCGTTGTGAATTGAATAATTTTCCCGAGTTCATCTCGTAATTCAAACAGTGGCAGCTTCTGTAATTTGACTAAAGCAGGTGAATCGATGGGATGCGATGTTATAAAGATCAAATCTGGCCATAGTGCATTATTTTACAAAGGTACTGATTTAAGAGAGATAAGAATGAAAGTTGAGTGTAACCGAAAATGTATATTTGATGGCAACGTATATGAGATTTATTAATTGAAGGTCATTCGTTTGCTTGTTTCAGTTTTATTGCTTGATAAGAAATTGTTAGTCGGTCATACATTTGAAAATGCAATCTTGTTTAAAAGTGGAAATTTTTGCTTATAATTTATTTCATACTATGTGGTTAAAAGCTGGGTTTATAACACGACAACGTGCTGTTGATAAAGTTTACGATGATGAACGCCTAGCTTATAGAGATTATGTGGAAGTTTGTGACGAACTCTTTTATGAAGCAGTATTGTGCCGGCGGCTTTTATTCCAAAGAATCTATATGGAAGAAATAATGAAAGATGAAGATAGTTATTGGAATTCTATGTTTGATTTCGATGCATATATCCAAAGGAAATGCAATAATCATAACTGGTTTTGTTATTTAACCATTTTTGAGAGAATATTCGCCACGTGTGCTTTTGTTATAACCCTATGCTTTTACAATCGCAAAAACGAAAATGTAGATATTACAAAATTGGGCCACGTAAGTTGGAAGAGGTATTTTGCTGCATTTACTCAAGAATTTTACGAACACGGCGGCTGGTTCGAAATGAAAAATGCAGCAAGTTCTTATATTTTACCGTTTATGTTTCTTCAAGCGTTTATTCGAAATCCAGACAATGCTTTATTTGAAGTAGCCGAAGCCATAAAAAACACTTATAATAACTTAAAGCAATATTCTATTAACGAGTGTGAAACTATACCTAAGCGATTGGTTAAATTTGTCGAAACTATGTACAAAAACAATAACATTCGGGGTGAACTTACAGGCCATGAAGACTTTTTGCAAGCAGAATACATCCTGTATGAGCTAAAATATCTTTGCAGTCCTTGCCTTTTATAACTTCTTGAGTACAACGAAGAGAACGAGAGAAGAGTATTTGTCTGGCAATTTTTACATAACTTTAACATCGACAGAAAGTCAAGAACCAATGTGTGAGGGAAAATTAATTCTTGGTTAACTCTGAAAGAATTGATAATGTCTTGCCTTCTTTATCGAAGATAGTTCAAAGATTAAATATAACAAAGATTTCATTAATCAATTTAAATTGAAAAAAACCTGACGACTTAATTAGTAAACGTCATATTGTCGATGTGCAATAGATTTTAGATTTCTTTACGCAACCATTTGATTGTGAAAGATTAAACATTATTCCAGTTAATGGAGTTGCATTCTAATATTTTTAACTTTTCTAATTATAAAGTTTCTTAATTTCTTAAACTGATTCTTGTAGCAATGTAAATGATATCTAGTCTGTAGGGAAAGATCGTGTCCGAAACACATCAAATTGGATCCAGTATTACCAATAGGTATTGCAGAATGATTGATGACTTAGTGGATAATGCTGGATTGGCGAAAGTGTCATCTACTACTGCATTCCTGTCAAGCTACAAGAAAGGTTTTGAAAATGGTAAATTTGCAAGTGGAACAGACATTTCTAATATTCCTGTTTCATAAAATAATAAAATATCTATATCAGTATTTCAGTAAGATGAAAAGGACCAGATAGGAATATAAGTAGGCCTATAAAAATAAATGTAAAAGTGCTATAACAAAGGTAGATTTAATTGATGAAAATAAAACATTCCATAATTCACTGAACCCAGAAATAATATAGATCTCGTTAATACTTAAAGTTACAGACATCAAGAAATTGACAACTGATCCCCGAGATTTCAGCAAGAACTGATTAAAAAGGTAAACATAAATTGCTTCATAAAGGTGTCAAAATAGAATATTATATTATCAATAATTCAAGTAATTTTTAAAGATCAAAACCTTCACCAGACGTCATTGATGGGATCTCAGTTTTTAGGTTTTATTTATCTGCTATTACTTTCAAAAAGATTTTTTTTAAATATTTGACATATTATGTTTAATTTTTAAATAAAGTATTGACTTGCACATGCCAATTTGTTTTATGCTTGAACTAAGCAGATGTTTTTAGATAATTTCTCTTGTTAGCTTAGTTTTTATGGTAGGTGGAAATATACATTTATCTGTTGTGTATATACAGTATATTTTCTAATGATTAGGTTTTATATTTGATAAATACTTAACAGAATTCTATTTTATTAGTGAAGAACGAATTTATTTCTTGTCAGTTTGCAACTAATATTTCATAATCCTCAAATAAAAAAAATATTGGAACTGAAATTTGATTTCATGTTGTATTTTTTGAAAGGTAGGTTAGAACACAAAACATGAAATTCTAGTTGATTAAATATAAATATCAATCTATGAAATATATCAAACAAAATTTTTGATTACCGCCTGTCTAGAATTTTAAATATCAAATCTATAAGACCATACCTTTTTCTCAGTGAGAAGTTATTAAACACTACTTAAAAAATTTCTGAGAAAGTCATAATTCCATTGGATGTTATTCTCTGAGTATGATAAAATCGGATTAACGTGTTAAATAAATGTAATAACTAATGGTTGGTAAAATTGACGGAATTAATAACTACTTTCTTTTACTTAATGATTACTATAAACAATAAATGTCATAAGAAATTATTACTAAAAAAGTTTTAAGCTCTGGTTACTGTTTTGACCTCTTCTGAAAATGTGTATCTGAAATGTGTACCGGAAAATTAGCAATGACCAGTAAATACGTATCTTGACGAATAAACTCGGGATTGCAGAAAATATAATACTTTTTCCAAGATGAATATACTCATCAAAAATAGTTAACGGGTTAAAATGAGTAGTTTAACAGTCTTGATTTGTAGATATTCACTAGAACAAATAAATTTTTCAATGATTTAAAATTCTATTTTAAAAGATTGTTTACTGCTCATATATAAAACTCGAATATCTATACATTTGAATATACTAGCAAGCGTATTTTAGTGAACGACGACAAAAAAGTCTTAAACAATTTCTTGAATATCATAAATAACTTAAATTTAAGTATGTAATGTTTTGCAATTAATTTCATAACTACCTAAAGGTTTTTATTTCAAACTGAAGCTTCAGTCCTTTCAAAAACTTTTTGAAAGTCTAATTCTTATTTGTATGATTCGGAATAGTTTTTCATTTTAAACTATAGTATTTATATCTGTATTGAAGTAATAAATATAAATCACTCAGTCTAAATATTAACAGGTAGTGTTTTCAAATTTTATGAAATGATTGAAAATATTTATGAATATAAGAGACTCAACTTTTAATAATTTAGAAATATAATTGCTTATGATTATTAAGTTAATGGTGTTCAAGTACTGAACACGATTGTAATTCCGAAAACAGTCTTACTTTAATCGTAATAATTTTTTATATACAAAAGATTTTCACTTGAATTGTGCTGAAAGTGTATTCTAGTGAAAATGTCTACATTTTAAACATATGATTTCCCTTTTAGAAATATCATTTTATAACCAAACCATGTTTAATTAAATAATCGTGTCTAAATTCGAAATATTACCTTGTTTAAATGAGAATTTGGCTATAGACAACTTAAACGGAAATAACAGACGAAAAAAGTTTTCTAAAAGCAAGAATTAAAAATATTTCCTGTGCATTAAAAGCACAGATTAAAATTTAGAATGTATATTTGTAATAATACAGTCAAAAACCAATTTCTCAAAAGAGGTTATGAAATTATTAGTAAAAAGTCAAATGGATGGTTCCTGCATTTACAAAAGAAATTCTATGAATTTTGTTTGCTCTTGTTTAGAAGTAATTGTTATATGCTTTATCCAAAATTTCTAAATCAAAGTAATTCTGATGATCAAAAAATATATTTTCAAAAAATATTTGTCATGTAGGTACGCCACTTGATGTACTAGCTTTGTATGAAATTGTAGCTTAAAAGGAACAAATAAATGCATTTCAGGTTTAGATTTGAAAAATGATTTCTGAGATCAATGCTCACATCCGTTGCTTTATTTCAAATTTTCCTTCGGTATGTTTCCAAGATATTAAAAAAAGGATAAATATTATTTCTTTTAGCAAAAGAAGGGAAAACATTAAATAAAGCATGAAAAGAAAAGGCGAACAAAAATTAACATTGGATGTGACAAAGAAATTTCATGATGACAATTTCTTTTTAGCATCCACTGATATTTTTTACCATTACCTGACAAAAAATCCAGTTGAAAGAGAATGGATGCATCCAAATTCTTTTCTAAGACCTTTTCAATGCTATTCGTATTTTGGGCACTGAAAAATGTGTTGTCATCTTGTTTGCAAATAGAGCATAATATAAAAGTAAGGCGATATCGAATAAACTTCGCTTTGGTTTTGAGGATTTTTGTACGAAAACGAGCTAACCTATTGTACATTTTTCTGTTATAAGCAAGAAAGAGATTATCAGATTTGTACCATTAAGAAGCGTGAAATACTGAAAAGATTGGAATTTTTTCATGCCGTTTTTACTACACGTTGAATGATTTTTTAAGTTCATGAATGAGGTCGTTTGGCGATACCCATTTAGAAATAAATGTGTCTGGTGCTGTTTGGCAAGACCATTAACTAGCTCATTTACATCGATGTTGGAGTGGCCTGGTGTCGAAACGAATTCAATAAAAGCGATAAGGCTAACGACTTTAGAGATTACTTGTGACAATATATTGACAACATTTTTGGAATGGATGTTTGAAGACTCTGGTGTTTTAAATACATGCTTTTTAGAGCTCATATTTTGTTTTTAATACTACCGGTACCATGATTTTAATTAGAAATTTATCTAATTAGATAATGCTTTCTTTGCTATCTTCTTATTGCAAGTCATCTAATTAGACAGTAGCTAATAAGATAGATGAAACTATCAGGAGAAATACATGGCAAAGAAAGTCTCAACTGATTCTGTTTCAGTGATATTAGATAAAGCTTGTTTGATTCTAAATTAGTGTTACTAACATAGTTGAGTGTTTTAAATCATTTATAGATATTGCTATAATTGAAAGATTAATAAAAGTAATGGTATTTTATAGTTTTTTTTGCCAACAATATTTATGTTGCTCATTAGCAATATGTCAGTGGAAAACTACTAATCTTTGAAAAAGTTATTATTGGTATATACTTGCTTAATAGCTTTTGTTTTTATTTGTAGGGAAAAATTTAACATTTATATAAGGAAAGATTTTAATTCTTTATTCAGCGAAACGGGAAGGAGTGCTCATGAGGTTCATGATGGCCTTAGTTTCCCATGCATCAGTGTGACGCTTATTCTATGTCATTTAATTCACAAACGTGGAAATAATAATTATTTGGGGAAAACTGCTGTATTAGTGACGGTTCGGAATAATTTAAGTTCTCATGTTGCCATGGAAAATCTCTCAAATCTCTGAATGTATTTTAATCAGCTTTAACAAGTGAGAATATCTGAGAGACTTAAACAAGTGAGGTTTTATAAAAATGAGAATATAAGCCACTAGAAGCCAGAAACTATAGCTCCAATCTCTCAGATGGCTGAACCCAGAATCGCAGGTTTTTTCCACTTTATTTTTTATGTTCTTATTTTAAGTTGTATTATATTATAATTGCTTGTGAATAATGGATTTATCATATTGAGAGAATTTTTTTCGAAAACTGTAATTAACTGCATTAAATCGTCAAATGGAGAGCTGATACTTATTTCTAGCTTTCCGATGGTCTCTAAAAAGTACAATAATTGCTAGGAAAGCAATTTGCAAAAAATCTGGGGCACTTTTGTACAAATTTTGAAAGAAAATAAAAAAAAAAAAGTGCAAGGGTAAATGTGGCAAAGTAAAAGAAAAAAAATAGGTTCTAATGAATGGGTATAAAAGCTTTGTAATAAATCACTCATTGGAATGTTGTCAAAAATACAATGTTTATTATTTTTAAATACAGATGTTTAGTTTGCGTTTACCGGGATTTGTTTAAATTATTAAATAATAAATGGAAATATTTGCTTAAGAGTGTAAGAAATATTCTATTTCTTACACTCTTAAGTTCTTAATGAAAAATAACGATTTATTCAAGTTTTCTAATAAGTTTTGAATTTCTTCTATGATTGATTACGATATTGAATTAGATATTCGATATTTTATTGATTTTATTTAAATTTTCAATTATTTAAATAGCGTCCCTGGGGAAAAATAAAGGTAAATTGAAAAGCATAATTTTTAAAAAAAATTATAGATAGTATTTTTACCAGATTTGTATATTTCTACCAAAGATGCATAATGGTATCGTTTAAGTTTCTAGATATATCCAAGAATGTAATTTTTATTGTGGACATCATTAAGCTCTTACGATATTGTTAATGAAGTTTTACCTATTCGAAATTAGCATTTGTGGATATGTTTTTGCCTCATAATTTCTCTTCTTCCTCAATACAAATGAATACTTAACTCATTTTGGATAGATTAATAGAAAATTGAGAAATATAGATAGTTCACAATTTGATAAATGCAGTTATTATAAATGGAAAAATACAAATGCCATTTTTTTTCTATATCAGTTTTACATGAAACTTTTTAAATTGATAATTAATTTACTTCACTAGTAATGAGCATATGTAAACGTCTTTGATATTTGTTATTTAATTAACCAGCGGGTGACCGAGCTCCGCTCGGAGAAAACAGGTATTGAAGCTAACTCGAAGATTTAAATTTTCAATTGTGATTTATCAAAACAATACATGCCATAAGAAAATTTGTGAAACCATTGGTGAAAAGATAACCGGTTAAAGTGCACCATTGTAAACTATTCTAAACAAAGTTAGAGTTTGGAAAGGGAACTATACTATACAAAGGTAAAGTAAAGGTAAAGATTGAAGTGTGTTGAAGTTCAATATTTTTGACAAATTTATTTAGAAAAACCAAACATATATAGATACATAAGAAACATATTATAAACCTATAGCAGCATAAACATAAAACTTTATTATTTCGCCATATTGGCTATAGATGGCAGCACGTTACCGCTTGAAAATTTAAGTAGCCATTATGGCGAACTAATAAAGTTTGAAAATATCCTATCTGTAACTCCGAACTGCTCGACCGTAGCGCTTCAAAACCGGCGCCAATCGATTCCTCGTGGCCAAAAACCCCAGACCCCCAAGTTTACCGGAGTTTATTAATTCTGGGGAGATTTTCGACTTGGCAACCATTCGTCGCATTATAGTATTACCAGCGGGTGACCGAGCTTCGCTCGGAGAAAACAGGTATCGAAGCTAACTCGAAGATTTAAATTTTCAATTGTTATTTATCAAAACAATACATGCCATAAGAAAATTTGTGAAACCATTGGTGAAAAGATAACCGGTTAAAGTGCACCATTGTAAACTATTCTAAACAAAGTTAGAGTTTGGAAAGGGAACTGTTCTATACAAAGGTAAAGATTGAAGTGTGTTGAAGTTCAATATTTTTGACAAATTTATTTAGAAAAACCAAACATATATACATACATAAGAAACATATTATAAACCTATAACAGCATAAACATAAAACTTTATTAGTTCGCCATATTGGCTATAGATGGCAGCACGTTACCGCTTGAAAATTTAAGTAGTCATTATGGCGAACTAATAAAGTTTGAAAATATCCTATCTGTAACTCCGAACTGCTCGACCGTAGCGCTTCAAAACCGGCGCCAATCGATTCCTCGTGACCAAAAACCCCAGACCCCCAAGTTTACCGGAGTTTATTAATTCTGGGGCGATTTTCGACTTGACAACCATTCCTCGTATTATAGTATTAGATATAGATATAGTATTATTTACACATAATTTACAGTATTTAAAAATTGTGCACATGCCATTTTATTGAAGCATAACTAATATTTTTATTTTACTTAATGTCAATAATTGTTCCCCAGAAATTCCCTAGTAGCTTTATTACATTTCAAGAAGACTAACTTATTCATATTTTTTTAGTATGAACATTTTTTATGAGGAAGAAGTTGAAGAGTTAAGTTTAGATGTTTAAAATGCCATGGTTTTGATGAGGAAAAACGAAGTTTTAAAATGAAGAAATGGTAATCTTATTAGCAAGAGATGCAACTTAATCGTTGAAGAATTAATGTGTAGCAGTAAATGCTGAATTCGATTGAGAGAAAATGCGAGAATGTTTGGATTAGAACGAGAAGGGTGGAATGTGTCAACTTCCAGCCAATTACAATAGTCTTATCTGATTATCAGTTGTTTTAAAAATGTAACACTGAGAATGTTTTAAATATTCATGAGACCTAACTTCTTATTCCAACTGATGTGTTTGGTGCATTTGTATCGGTTGAAAAGGTGATTCGGTCACTTTGGATTAGAAGGATATGATCTATTGAAACTTAATTAAACTTTAAATTCTGAATATTAAATAAAGAGCTCACGATTCTAAATAAAAAAGAGATAAGCAGAATATCGCAAGCAACATCAAAATGGTTTTAGAAGTGCTAGATCACAGGGAAAAGGCCAAATCATGCATTGCAAATATTTACCTGAACATTCTTGAAAGCATTGCATTTACTACGGAATAACATTTGTTCTTTGTAACGCAAGGTCTTGTAAATGAAAACTTCCATCTCTACAAGTTCATAATAGTTTGATTACATAAATAAATCCTCCAAAAATATCAAAACTTTGTTTCTTAAAATCTGCTTATTGCTTGAAAATCAGTCAACAAATTTTAGTTGATTTGAATTCTTCCTTCAAATTCTTTCAAAAATTTTTTTATAGAAAAATTGTTGCATCTTGACAACATTAAACAAATAAAAAAGCCACCATAGTTTATAAGGACATTTGGATGTGTCATTTTTTTGCTTAATTGTTGTAAGAACTGTTTGATATTTCATCATGAAAATCTATAACTTAGGGCATGAAATGAACGTGACACCTCTGCTGAATTAACCTCTGCTGATCCGTCTTTCAGGTGTAAAGGAAACTAATGACTATTCTCAAAATGCGTAATGATACTCTTTGTTAATGCAAATGCAAAATGTATCTTTTAAAAATAAGTAAATGCATTCAATTCCGAAGGTAATCTGATAGAAGGTTTATCTAAAATTATAAAATTCCAAAGAAATAATTTAAAAGCGGGTGCATTTAAACGAATGGGTTCCAAATGATAAAAACTTAAAAAATGTCAAATTAATTTAAAAATCCTTTAACACTTGAGTTTAATTTTATTTTTTAACTTCGAAAAAAGAACCAAATATTTCTTGAACTCTAGATTGATTAATTTTACATAAATGTTTTAATGTAGAGAAGAACTTAAAAAAATAAGATTATTACCATGACTGTGCATGAATAAAACCTTTTTAAGTAGATTTTTTTTACAGGATGTCTATATATTACAATGGCGTTCATAACGCAAATTTTATAATATTTCTGTTAAGTTTTTCCAATTATAACTCCAAGAACCATCACCTACTTTTTATTCTTAAGTTATATATAGCTATTTGTTCAAGTTATTTTGTGAATCAGAAAATTATTGCGATTTTCATTGGATTGGATTTTAACTGGCAATGGATATGCTGATGAAAGTGTGAACATCAGTCGAAGTTGTAAGAGAATCATTCTGGCCAGAGAAGGGGAAAATGTGGTGATGGTGCGAATAATTTCATCTTGCCATAATTTCCACATTAATGAAGAGATAAACACCATTTAAATTAGAAAATTTATTACCCCATCATACCAATACATTTTCGTTAAATTTTTTCTGACAGCTGCCAACCCTGAGATTCATTACTTTAATCATATTTAAGCTCTGTTTCAAAGAAAAGGATTATTTTGAGACAATTAAAGCAAAGATTGTCCCCAAATAATGATGTCACATTTTGAACAAAGATTATTTTGATTTTGTAATTTTAAAACGTGATCAGGTGACGAAAACGATATCTGATTCAGTATTTCCTCTCCAGAACTTCCTGCCACATCAGCGGAAAATTAAAATTCATATTATTTAAGAGATATTTAGATATGAAGTATTGAATCTGCTCGTTTATCGAATAGATTTCATCCTAACCGTATGAAAATTCTTTTATTAATCAATAATTTCTACTTTGAAGAAGTTAAGTATGGAAATGGCGTTGAAGATCTGAACATTACTTTCCCCTATAACTACATGATTCCGTGGTGGCCTGGTGGTAAGGTCTCTGCTTGGGAACTGGAGGGTTTCAGGTTCGAGACCCGATTCTACCGAAGAACTTCGTGTAAGGGGACTGTTGTATGTTGAATCCATCAGGCCAAATGTCCTTCTGCTGGTGTGGTGTGGAGAAAGGGGTGCCAGCTAAGGTGTTATACTAGTCATCTGACAGTGGTTCAAAATTACGAGGCGCTTCCCCCAAAAGCCTTTGAATTGCTTTACAAAGGAACGTTAGTATAACGAAACGAAACTAACATATATCTACATTGACGCAAAATGTAGGTAGATGATTCAAATTCGACGAATTATTGCCTTATTATAAGTAAGCACCTTTTCAATAATTGAACGGTTTTTGCTAGCTGCTCTTCCTTAGAAATTTTATTATTCTTATTCCTTCTAAAATATTTCAATAATTAATTCTTCATGTATAATGATGACTTAAATAAACGGAATGAACCATCGTTTTCTGGGCCGCCGAAAGAAAATTGTAATAAGGAAGCCATTAAACAAAATGGATTTATTTTAAGAAACCATTTTCAGTAGGATGCAATGGATATGGTTGAATAACAGAAATTCGAAAGGAGTTGTGGCAAGGTAACAGAAAGTTTTCCCCACTTGTCCGGATAAAAAAAATTTCCACTTTTCCATTTCCACAAAGAAATCTTCGTTACAAGCCTGAAAAAAAGTAAACAAAGTTGAAGCATTATTGAAAGCAGATAAAAGTAACATCAAATTAAAAGGTATATCACACCAAAGTTATTTTTAAGGTCAAGATTAGTTTTGAAAACTTTTGTTGGCAAGTGTAAAAGAATCTGAATGAAAAAGGAATGTGAGATTTTTTCAATTGCAGTTTTATTTTCTCTACTCCACTTAAAGCAATGGAGGAAGTGTCTGAAGCCTGAAGGATACTACAACCACGACATTTAAGCCTCATAACCTGGTTTGAAAGAAATAAAAACAAATGTCAAGTAAAATAAATAACAATAGTATATTAAACAAAATATATTGCCTTAAATCATTAAGAAAATACGTTAGAGGGTATCAAAGATAATAATAAAATAGCGCAGAATTTGATAGGAGTTACTTCACTTTATTAACCTTTCATTCAATTTTGTGGATCTTGTTTTCAGTTTAATACATCTCTTCTATTAAAGACGGTTTCAAATAAACGCAATAAATGCCATTTTTCGCTAACTGTAAAACATTCACTTCCTCCATAATTCAACCTCTCTTGTATTCGAATTATTTCCAGTAAATAACACAATCTTATTCCGTCCAATCAATTATTTCCTTTCAAATTTTATGTAGGTGTTAGTGCTATTTGGTATCAGAAACTCACATTGATTGCAATAATTTATTGTTTCCTTAATACTTAATGTTTCACGGCACGCTATATTAACTTAATAGTCTCGATTGAAAGCTCTTAATGTCCCTCTGGAGTTACCTCAATGGAGTCGTTACACTCTATTAGGATTTAAATTTTAAGAGTCTGTCGGAAATGTATCACGAATTTTTATAGCCAGTTAAAACTTGTTTACATTACTTATTTTTATTTATTTATCAGTAATTTATCTTCAAAACGATTCATTCTTAAAAGCTGTACCTTTAGATATTCGACTAACTAAATAATTACTTAGAAAGTTATTTGGCTTTTAAGAAAATGCTAAATTTAGGTGGATGAATGGAATTAAGTTGTTTCTTTTAATAAAGAGGATTATGCCTTATATATTAAAAGTTCAAAATTAGCTACACTATTATCATCTGTATTTTTTTCTGTTAATAGGAACTATTTCAGTGTTTGGAATTTTATTAGTTCAATAAGTTTATAAATTTAGTCTGCTATGATAAAAAAATTATTCGCAATGATCGTCACAATTATTTGTTACCACCATTTATCTGATTGATTTTGTTATCCAAAATCCATACATGTACGGAGTGGTTTATGTGTTCTTTTTGATCAGAAATTAAATATCCGGAACAATCAAAATATGAAAAAATTTTACTTTATCTTCTCTCTGATCTAGTTTAAAACTGATTTGATTTCGTCTAATTTTTTATCCATTTTCAGATTACTTCCAAACCGAAATGCGTTTCATAGAAATTAGCTTTGACTGTAGAATGTAAGTAATTAGACACTTTCCGGATGGATAAGGTTGAAAGTTATATAATTCATTTATCCAATTTTGTACCATATTATATCTACCTAATTCTTTGTGTTTTGCATTCATCAAATTCACTGATATCCGAACAACTGTAAATGGATCTCTGTCGAAATTTGGTAGAAATCTGCAAATGTAGGGTATATATTAATTTTCCAAATTTCTTCAATTCAACTCAAGGCATTTTTGGTTATCGGGTTAACATGTACACAGACTGGCATTTCTTATGCCAAAAATGATAATTTAAATGCTACAAAAATAAACGAATAATTTGACTTCACTAAAAATATGAATTCATTCAATGTTACTGCATCGGTATTCAATTTTGAGTTTATTTTCAGAAAAAAACGAAGTAATGTATTTAAAATCGAAATAAGTGAATTTGGTGGCTATTAAACTTGAAAGGTTTAAATGCTGATTATTATATATTAATAGACATTTGATGTATATGATGATTCTAATCCCACTTGGTCTAATATATTTAACCAAGTTCATGAATCAAGGACTTGTAATAAAAAGAAAGTATTGCTTTATTTGTTTATTAAAGCAACCTTGGAACGCTTAAATATCAAGGATCAAACGAGGTAGAAGTTAGATTTGGCTTCATCATAGTGAGTATATGCCTTCCACACGAGACTTCAGGTACCACTATTTATATTACAACTATAGGAAAATCAGGAATACTTTCAGCAGAATTACCGCAGGCCGCCAAAGAGAGCATTTATCTACCATTTTCTAAACAATGTTGATTTAAGGATCTAGCTTGGTACTATTTATAGCATACTTCTTCTGATTCCGTTAAATAAGCACAAGTAAAATCATTGGCAGTATAAATTTTGGTAGATGGCAACGCTTGTAAAAATTGAATTTAAATTATTATTTCTTTTTGTAATATTCAAGAATCAAGAGATCGCATGTGCACTTGCTGCCTAACTGTGAATATGGTTTCTGATTTAAAGATAGAAATTTTTGCTTATAATTTCTTTCAAATATTGTGGTGTAAGACTGGCGAGAAAGAGCCCATGGCTAATATTCTTGAAATTTTTGGAGATGAATGTAACGAAGGTATGATTATAAAGAAGTATGCGATGAGATATTTATTTCTGTAATTTCTTCCCGATATTCATTGTTTAAAAGAATATATATGGCGGAATTTATAGATGAGAAAGCTAAGAATTTGAGATTTTCACGTGATTGCTATGAATTTGTGGTTCATACATGTGACAGGGAGGACTTATTTGGAAATTTGACAATTTTTCAGAGAATGTTTGCCACTTTAACTTTTGTTACATTCATGTGTCTTCGTATACATGAGAAAACTGCGAATGTTATTGATATTGTTAAATATGGCCACATTTTTTGGGCAATGTATTTTGATAAGTTCACCGACGAGTTTTATGAAAAAGGAGGTTGGGACAAATTAAAAGCAGAAGCAAAGTCTTATGAATATCTTCCTAAGTTCACTCTCGATTTGGGCGAAGCACTATATGATTTGAAACTAATAAAAGAGGCTTCTGTTAATTATCGGCGTTTTAAGAATGCTTTTAACTATCATGAACGAATACATAACAACCCAACTCGCATTTCTTTGTGGTGGATTAAATTTCAAATTAAACATTACGAAAGCTATATCAAAGTATCTTTAAGCTATGAATCGTCTTAAATGCCTACGAATTAGAGCTATTATTAGAAGATTTAAAGAGAATTTTGAATCTTGCAGGATGTAACATAAATGATGTCAAAATGCTGGAAAAGAATGACGAAAACACTTTTTCTAATTCAATATCTTATTCAGAAATTCTCTGCGACTCTGAAGAGTTGAAAGCTAAAGATGATGTTGCACAAATTCAGCCATTACTTTCACAGCAAGAAAATAAATTTACCAATAAGGTTGTTAGAGAGCTTACAATTATTTCTGATGGATTAGAACATCTTACTGAAAGTGCATGCTTAACTTCAAAAACCGAAGGATTAACCCTTAATATTACTGATAAGAAAGAAAATTTTGAATTTTATAAAAGCACCTTCAAAGGAATAGAGATGCAAAACAAAAATAAAGATAGCACCATTGAGAATTTTTATGAAACAGATATGGAAGAACAGGATAAAGCTACAAAATTTGATTTAATTGTTTCCATAAACCAAATGGAAGACATTAAAAGTCAAAGAGAGATCTCTCCAAAGATTCGTGCTAAATCAATTGATTTAACTATTCAAAATGAAAGTGCAAATATTAGAAATGAAATCATAATCACTAAAAAGGAGCTAAAAACGAATTTTAATTTGAACAACGAAGGACAAAGTGAAATTGCAAAGGCAACAGATGTCTCATCTACACGCGAGATAGTTGCATTTGAAATGGTTGGAAAGACAGCTTCAGAAAATCTGCCGGCTCTAAATGTCTTCAGTTCTACAAATGAAAAAATTCATAGTAATTACAAAAGGAATAGCACTAGGAAATCTTGGGAAGAATTAAAAAATGAACAGAAAGATCCCGATGTAAAAATCTTTTTGAAAATGATTCTTGTCTTAAACGACAAAGAAGGCAGAAAATTTGTACTTTCTACGTTACAAAATAAAGTCTCAAAAGCTCACGAGAAAGTTCAAATAAACAAAAGAATAAGTCTAAAAGGAAAAAACCTAGAATGTGACTTTATATTTTCTTAAAATACTTGAGATTTTTATGAGATCACAAATGTCTTCCAAGTACATATCTTTTTTTAAAATTAAAAATATTTAACTTGATCTCAATTGAACTGAAAATTAAACACCATCTATTTATTATTAGGATTTTCTTTTTCTTGTGCAAACATTTTTCAATCACCACTATTGACTAACAGGGAAAACCATAAGTTTTTGGTATTATTTGATTCCATGTTTATAATAACGTTTGTAAAAGATTAAATTTTAACTTCAAATATTAAGTTGCCTTCTTTTGACATTTTTAAAGATTCCTTGGCTCAAATACTTAATAATTTAAAGAACAAACTGTATTGATCAAGATTTGTAGCAAAAGGTGCCTATGCCTTAATCAAAATTTATATGCTGGATTTATATATGATAAAATTTTTCAATGGTTGAAGAAAATGCTCCAAATGTCACTTAACAAAAACTATTATTTCAAGAAAATTTTTGACAGACACTATTGGATATGTAATTAAGATTATGCTTGTGACATAAGTTTGTTTTATGAGTTGAATATTTTCAATTGTTGAAGAAAATATGATCAACATCCTTTTTTGGTCGCTGGAGTGCCAATAATGCTTATTATCTAGTCCAACTTATTTAATGTGCCGGGGTAATAATCATTCGAGTAATCATATTTGTTATTATTGTTCTTCTGTTTTCAAGTCATAGAATAAAGGATAAAATAAAAGGAATATCCTGTAGAATTAATTTTCTATTTTCTATTTTGATAAAATTAGTAAGTATTTAGAAGTTAGAATTTCTGGTAATAAGTATTAGTATCTTCAACTGCAATATTCTGAAAGCACGGGTTCGAATCCGAGACCGTTTTAAGAAAATATGTATCACCTTTACATAAGATAAATGCACGGTTATCAGAGTTGAATTATTTCGGTGTGATTTCGCATGAATGTAATCCTGTAATTTTTTTTTACATCACTATAAATCACGTGTTATTATTTCTTGTATCAATACTAGGGGATAGAATAAAATATATTACTGGCGATAGATTGATGTCATTAAACAGCAAAATAGGTTTAATATATTTTTCCGTAAAAAACAGACATTCTTATAAAATGTGCTTTTATTAATTTAAAAATAGATTAAAATTAGAGAATATGGGGCTGGAAATAAAATTTGTCTCAAAACTGATAGTTTTTAAAAAATCTTATGATGATATAAAAACATTTTGCGCAATATTTTGCCCAGATGTTATGGCCGGAAAACGTAAATATTTCAACCATCATTTCATCCCATTTAAAGGATTATCTAAATTCTTTAATAGCTCAGAAAATCTTTCTAGTTTCTAAGGAGCACTTGTGCCCAATTTCTTTCGAATCCGTTAAGGGGTTTGGCATTGTATTAGGCTCAAACAAACAAATTTTCAATTATGCATACATATTAGATAGATTCTCTAAATTATTTATAAGCTTTAGAAAATAGTTTGTTTTACCGAACAATATAATTGAATTCTTTAGAAAAGATTTCCAGAATAAGAAATTAAATTAGAACAGAAGCCATTATTTTACATAATATATGTATAATAGGGTTATTAAAAACTATTGGTCCTTTTACAAATACTTAAAAATTCCTCGTAAAAAAGAATATAACAGATGGATTTGAACACAGTACAAAGGAGAAATTAAGGCTATATTTTACATAATAATCAGCCTATGTGATTTTTCATGGGCTTGTGGGTCAAATATTAACTTAGCAAATAAGAATTTAAGTTTTTCTTGCATTATATTGAAATGTTTTCTCTCTTTGCATGCAAAGACGTTATGACTATTTGTGATCTGTGCAGTTGCTTTGAATCCCCCTGTAGACCCCAGGTATGCAGAATTAAAAAAAAAATATTCAAGAAAATCAGTAGTGATTGTTTTATCTGCAACTGATTAAGCATTTAGATACAATAGATACAATTTGATAAATAATAAGCAATCAATATTGTAACACCAGCAGACTTACTAGACATCTAGCGAGAAGTTTAATTTGTGATAATTCCGTATACATTAAAATATCAGTGATATTTCCTCGACATTTGGTATAATTTTTCCATGTGACCTATTTTATGCATTTCAGAATATTCACAAAACGTTTTGGTAATCCATGCTACAATGGATTTGCAGATAAAAGTGTAAACATTAAGAATAAAATAGAAAATAAGAAAGGGAAGTTTGAAGTGAATTTTTATTTTAAGAATGAAGAAGGACAAAGTGAAATTGCCAAAATACTGGAAATCTCATCTATAAGCTCATTGAATCTCAGTGGTCTGGAACTTCAGCCAGAAAGAATCCTCCAATTTCCAAAAATGGTAGTTATGTAAACACTGAGAATAAAACTAAAAACTATAAAAACAATTTTGCAATAGAATTCTATCTAAAAATGGAGAAGGACAAAATGAAATTTTTAAAAGCCAGATGACGGTATTTGAATGCAATGGGCAAAATACTCCGTTAGTTCTGCATCACCAAAGGCAATCCAGTCCTAACAATTGGTGTAAATATGAAGATGATGAAATAGAGAGTGTTCACAACGCCCAGCATCATTTGAAAAAGAAATAGGATCATCCCGAGATTAAATTTTCTTAAGATTGGATTGATTTAATTTTGATTAAGATTGGATTTAAGGTGGCAAAAGAGGAATCAAACGTGTGGATGCTTTTGTACGCAACAATGAAAATATCTCTTAAATTCAAAAGAAAAATTAAGTAAAAAAATTTAAAAAATGATTTAGTCACTCCAATTTAAAAACATGACTTCTACCTAACAAGAAACAGAAAATGTATAACAGTTATTTCCAATTTTTAAAAAAGGACTTTTGTATATTTTTTGAATTGATAGAATAATCCAGTCATCTATGTGCCTGAACTACCAGTATCTTATTATTTCATACAATTTACGAAATTTTTGTTCAAAAAATCGTATATTTTGAAATTATTTTGTTGAATAGCATCCAATTATCACCTATCAAATCCAGATGACCAGTCTGATAGTGGATTGAATCTTCAAATGCCATTTATTTTATGAAAAAAATACCGAATTTTGGTTTTTCGGGCAAGAAATAATTAATAATTTTGGTAATTATAAAAAAATTATGTTGTTTTATATCTTTTTACTGAATTTACAAGCCTTGTTTTATATCTTGAAATAGTTTATTTTTTGATACACCCGAATTTAAGAGATTTTCTAAAGCTCTTCAATTTCTTTTTTTTTTCAATTCTTCCTATTGGTTCACAATCTCCATTTATTTTTTTATATATTTTGTTCCAATTTTCAATTGCCGATAAAATACTTTTTATTGATACAATCAAGTTCAAATACATTTTTGTTAAATTTGTAGTGGGTGACACTTGATGTTAATACAGTTTTTTCGAATATTAATTCATTAATAAAATTTTAATTAATTTTTCATACTTTGAATAGAGTTTTAGCTGCCTGTAATGCAAATTGAAATCAGTAGGTATTAACTCAATCGGTAAAATGCAAGGATTTTAATATTTTTCACAAGAAGGTGAAAAATGCAAGTACAATTCTTGCGATGAAAAATTACAGACCACCATCAGCTTTATAAATTATAAACAACAAAAAATATATAAAAACAAAAATAATAGTCCAACACCATATATAGAAAGGAAAATGGAAAATTGCAATGAAATTCTCTTTTTATTTTGCCACTTAATATTGTGATTCTGTGATATTTATATTAATCGTAATTATTTAATAAAAAGTAACAAAAATAAAAATTTTCTTTGTTGACCTTAGTAGGAATTGACTTAATTTTTTTCAGTTTTCTAAATTCTGGAATAGTAAGGGCCAATTAAAGTATACTGTCCTAGATTCCTCCATATTTAATACACTAGATCAGCAAAGTAACCTTTAGAAAAATGAAGTTCAATAAGAGAAATAATGATGCAATCCTGCGTATCAGTTACAAACTGATCAAAATAATATTCTTTTAACAATATAATTTTTCCATTCTAAATGTAGAAATATAGGATATTTTAAACCTAATTCAATCCCCTTGCATCTTTTCCACCGAAAATTAAAAAAAAAAAAAATCAACTTAAATTTTTTTAAGCTTATCGAATTCTATGGAATATTTATATTAAAAATTTGAGTTGTTTTATGTAAATGAGATGTGTATGCATATGCAGTTACATCTGTTGAATACATCCTAAGAGAATCTAAAGTACAAAATTTCAGATAAAAAGAGAATAATGGGTTTTATAGTTATACACATTATTACAAATAAACCTATTCAGCCACATATTTAAATATACATCTTGTGAATATAGTAAAGGTCAAGTTATTGATTTTTTAAATTTAATTTCTGAATTAAAAAAAAGCAACCTTTTGTTTATAGTTACTTGTTTTGGTTTTTAAGCTTTTATGATAGAAGTTGTATCTTAGAATTTCAATTTGTATCTTTCGCCATTGAGATTAGTGAAAATCCATCAAAAGTGGTTTTGGCGCCTTCACACTCTAACTTAGCCAACGAAGAAGTTTATGTATGTATCCAGTTTGAAAGCTGGTTCAGTGGCATCCAATTAAACAAGTCAAAATTGTGCAAATCAGATACTCGAAATTGGCATAAAACATTTTTTTTTGCAGGATAAAGAGGAAACACATTAACGTTTAACATTACACGAACATTAAGACAATAAGATTTTCAATTGCTTTTTCATCTCAAAATAAAAACATTCTTAATCGAATATATTTATGTACAAAGCAAGCATCAAAATGGATTCCTATCCTGTCGTTTCGAAATCTAAAGTTCAACTGAATATAATTTTGCATTTGAGGCATTTCCACGCCAATCTGGAGATTAAATTCCGCCAAGGATTGAACTCGAGATCTTAGGATTCGTAGCCGCGTAACATAACCATTAGACAAAAATGATCACCAATGTCCAGTCTCTGTTACTGGCTTATTGAAATATCACCACAATACCTCCCCACAAGTGAGTCTGTGGAGAGACAAACGATTTTATAACACTAAGCGTTATGGCGAGCGTCTGTGTGTTGTTGCTGTTGCGTCAAATGAGTTTGAAGACTTTGGCACACCATTGGCACAGACATTATGGCGAGCGTCATTTCTGCGCCAATATGGAGATTAAGTTCCGCCAAGGATAGAACCAGCGCTGTTATGGTTCGCAGCAGCGTAATATATTCACTGGATAAAAGTGATCACCAAAATGCCCATTGGCTGTTATTGGCTTAATAAGATATCACCACACATTTCTTCTCCATAGGCAATCTCAAGAGCACAGGTGGGAAGAAAGAGGAGTGCCAATTTGGCTGGTTATCACCGTTTCAAATTAGCTTTTTTTCACAGCCAAATCAAAATTTACAACAATATTATTAAAATTTTTTATTGTAGGTAAATATCTCTAAGAATATTGTCTTTTTAACCTGATTGATAATCTAATAAATTGAATACTAATTAAAACATAATGGACTCGATTTTCACTATAGTTGCATGTCAGTATTGTATGACATTTATTATTAAATATATAAACATTTGAATAAATCATGACTAAGTAATTTCGACAAATTTAGAAATTAAAACTAAATGATTATGGCAACAATTTTGATATTTTTGTATCAGAAGCAAGTAATTAGAATTAAAATTAGATTGAAGTATCATACCATACTTTCAAACTTATACCCAAAAAAACGAAAAAAAAAAAAAATCCTAATTCTGTATCTATTCTAGGTTTAGAATTTATCTGTTTAACATCAAATCTAATTTTATCATAGTTGGTAAATTCTAATTTTATCTCAAATTTTGTATTGTAAATGAGAGTAGATTTGGAAAAACAGGATGGTGCATAAAATGCGCCAGCCTGTCCCTAAAGTACCAAGAATGTAACCTGTTCTCAAAGGGTAAAGTGACCGAACCGCCGCAAATAATAACATAAGAGTAGTCAAAATAATCTCATTAAGAACCACTCAAAATAGAATCCATTCATACTGTTCGTTCATTGAACTCCACAAAAGGAATGCATTCTGTGACCAGTAATGGAGCCATTAATGAGTTGTTATCAACCAGTTACCCATATCATGATTATGATGATGGGGGAAATGGTAGATGATAGCTATATAAAAAAGCAAAATTTCATAGATAAGTTGTATATTACAGAAATTAAAATTATTTCTCGTTTCTTCAAATTATACTCACGAATACTATGAAAAAATAAGGCAGATTTTCTTATAATTAACCTAACAGTTGTTTTTTCAATTCCTACTATTAGTTCATAACTCTCTCTATATATATCTTGTTCAAATTTTCAATCGTTAATAAAATACTTCTTATTCATCCATTCAAGTTCAAATATATTTTTTAAAACTTGCAGTGGACGACACTTGATGTTAATTACAGGTTTTTATTAAATATTAATTCATTAATTAAATTTTTCCTGTAATTTCTATTTGGTACTTCTAATTACTGATTTCTATTTTGTACAAATGGTAGCCAAATTTGTTACCAAGCTCTGAATTTTTCTTTGTTGATCTAAGTTGCAATTGAATTAATTTTTTATATCACTTATTTTTTTATTAAAATTGTATTTCACTAAAAAAGTATTTTTATTTTGTGTTGTCATTATTTTCAACGAAGAATATATTTCTTATTAATTATGATTTTTTAACTGATACTGCATTACCGATGCCTTTGGCAGTACTTAATTAAACCTTGCATGATTGTTGCTTTGAAGTTTTTTAATCAATTTATATAAAATATCAATTTTTGGCTGTTTTTAAAAATTGTCGGTATAATCTGCAATTTTTCAAGCAACTGCGAGATTTAATGATAGCGGCTATTGATTATTTTTATTTTAATTAAAATATGTTTCAGGAGATAAGAGAAATATGTTTATAATACTATTTATATAAAAGTAATTACATATATATAACGAGTTTTTCAGCTTCATATATGATATGCATTTGAAACGATTCAAATTTGATAAAGGAAAGTGTAAGTTGTGATGAGAGATATATCAGGAGAAATGTATCAAGAAACGTAAGAAGGTATAAAATTATGAACATAACAAATATTCCTCCTACGAGTCAAATGTATACATCTAAAGAAAGTATGAATTGCAAGGAGAGACCCTTTTATAGAAAGAAAATTGTTTATGTGATTTCAGTATTTCAAATGAAATGTATACATGTAGGAATTGGATGGGACAGAATGCCCATTCAATCACATTTAGATTAGTGTCTAGGGTCACTGATTGAAGGAAAAGAAGCTTTTTAATAAGAAAGGAATTTGTTTACATTAAAGAAATAAGGAAAAGGCATTAACAATTATGACAGGACAGGCTATTTACAATAGAGAAAAAAGTATCACCTATAGATGCCACCAAGGATGAAGCCTAATTAACCCTGCACAGGTTGCGCGGATTACAAGTAAGAGTTTAAGTGAGTTTGATGTTTAAAAAATAATTAAGAAGAAGTGCCTTTCTATGTTTAAAGTTGATTAAAGAATGTTGAATAATTATTTTGGAGTTTTATTTTGATTTGAAAATGGACTACAATTGTAATCCGCGTGACCTTTTACGTGACTTTATAGAGCGCGACCGGTGCAGGGTTAATAATTGTTTCATGGTGAAACTACGCTGCATATTAAAGATTCATAATAGGAGCAAAATGATCCTCTCTGTCTCCGTCTGACGAGCGAATGCGTAGTTCGCTTTTTTTCCTCAACCTTGATGTCACGCGTCTTAGACTTTGGATCAGCCATATTCAGCGGTATACGTGGTGCCATCTATTACAACTAATTGAAACTAAATATTTAATAGTAATGGCCGCTAATTAAATCTCTACATACAATGGTGATGAGAAGAATTTTTTTTTAATTGAAGAATTCAATAAAACACTGACATAGCTTTGGATGTCTTATACACAAGTCGGATGGTTGCATCTAAAACCGATGGGTAAATATTCCTGGAGAATATTTCAGCTCTTAAGTTGGCAATCATGGCTAATTGTTTGGTGTTGGCTTCGAAACTGATTGGCTCAGACTTCGAACTCGATTTAAAATCCATCGTGTATGCACAACACATTAACATGGCAACAAAATGCAGGGCGTCTCACAAGGTACGCGGCACCTAATTTTTACAGATTTGAATAGAACACGCCATGACAAGTATTTTGATGTATAACATGTGGGGTCGCTGAATAAAGTGTAATAGCCTAATTAAGGTCTAAGTTTTGAGTCATGAAAACTTCAAGAAATTAGGTTTGGTTTAGTTATATTAACGTGCCGTTGTTAAAGAAACACTAGGGCTATTTTGGGACGGACCTCGTAATTTCGAACCACGGTCAGATGACGAGGACAACACCTGAACTGGCACCCCCCTCTCCACACCACGCCACACCAGCGGGAGAACGTTTGGCCTGACAGATTTAAGGTGCAAGAGACCCCTCACACGACGGTTCTTCGGTGTAATCGAGTGTCGAACCTGAAACCCTCTGGTTCCGAAGTCGAGACCTTACCACCAGGCCACCGCAGCTCTTAAGAAATTAGGAAAAAAATCAAGTGAAAATTAATGTTTATTGAGAACTTTCAATTTAACAGATTTTCGAAATGTCGACCGTTCGAACAAACGATATTATGAAGTCTGGAATAAAAGTTTGCAACTGCTTTTTGCAAAACAACTGTTCCAATTTCCTTGACCTCGGTTTCAATTGCTGCTTTCAAGTCGTTCAATTTTGAGGGCTGTGTGAGATACACAGTATGTTTTAGATGTCTCCATAAAAAAAGTCGTAGGGTTAATCCGGCTGATAATGAGGCCACTATATACCATTTCCTATTCTCATTAAGGAATCCTACCGGATCAGTTTATCATGAAAATGTTCCGTTGAGAGATCTAAGTTTCGCTGAGTGTGGTGAGCACCATCTTACTTAAATCAATAATAACTTATCTTGTTTATGCCTGAAAAAATGGGATGACACCTGAAGCTTATTTTACATTTAAAAATAAGCTTCACTGGTGACATTTTAGATTAAAAATACTACCCCGCCTTCAGCAGATAGTGTACATTAAACTGTGAGCCTAAGTGGGGGCAGTGGCCTAACTATTGCATGATGAAGATTTTCAATGGCCCAGAACTGATTGTTAACATATCTTTGGAAGTGGAAAGGCGAATCGTCACTGAACCAGATCCGCTTAAAATCAATTTCGCCACATTAAAATTTATTGGTCATAGTGCCTGCAATATCAAACCTCCCTAAACCATCCAAATCGGTTAATGCTGATTGATTCAAATTTTGTAAGAGAACAAAGTCGCATAAGAATTTGCATATTCACTGACAAATACGCTTTTCCTCTCATTGGTTGCTTCAAATTTTCATGTTCTACTACCCACTGATGTCATGGTGACCTAGTTCTACAGTTTTCTGTTTGCGATTGAAAAACAAGATTTAGCATCTAATTCTGATCTGTCATAGCTTGTCAAGCGTTTTCGTGTTCTTATCCATGAAAGTTTTGAGAGTGGGTGTCAACTCCTCTCCAAACTCAAGAAACTTACTCTAAAGATTCTAAATTAGACCCCAAAAACTTCAAAAGGAAGTAATTATTTAACAGAGTAATATTAATATTAATTATTTAACAGAAGTAATTATTAATGTTTTATTTAAAATTGGTTCCATTAGAATCAGGAATTTAGTCGATGGACCTAATTTTTGAATTTTGTTGCGTCATAGCTTCGGGATTGGCAGACACTGATTTTAAATCGCGTTCCGCAGATGGTCCACCGTATTTACGAATCTGGAGCATTTTAAATTTATTGTCAGTCAAGCGTCTTTCTATTTGTATAAAATAGAATTTTCGAGATGCGAGTACCAGCTCAACTGCCACTTTATCTCAACAGATAAAAGCTCAAAATTACGATTTCTGTGCCAAAATAGTTACCATGTAACTTTTAAAAGGAGTGTTTATGCAATTAAAATTAAAACTTTTGTTGATATTTGGAAAATTGAGATACAAATTTAAGTGTCATCATCACTGACCTCTTTATTAACAGAGGTTATCTAGCACAAGATATATTGTTTCGATGCAGAGATATCCCAATCAAAATATATTAAAAATACATAAATAATATTATACATAGATATTTAAAATGATGAAACTATGTATCTAATTGATTGACAAGGTTGTATATTACTCGTTTCAATAGAACATAATAAAATTTATTTGATTTTATTCTTTATTCTTTTTGATGGCATGATTAGATCATTTTCACTTTGAATCTTTCGTAGTATTTGTGTGAACTTATCGAGCACTGATAAATAGTTGTAATTGGCACCGATGGCAACACATCTTAAGTGCAAGGAGCATAGTTTTGAAAAATAAATAACTACTGAGGAGTGAAGACCTGTTTTTCGGCTTTGTAAAGATGGCATTAGATTTGAAAATGGAAATCTTCGCATACAATTCATTTTATCATATATGGACCAAAGAGATTGTAGAGAAAGAAAATTTAAACATCCATCAGATTTATGGAGAAGAATACTGCAGAACTGAAAATATCTCGGAAGCATGTGAAGAGGTCTTGATATCAGGTATCACACTCCGTCGCTGGATGTTTAATCGGATATATATGGCAGATTTCACATATGAAACAGCTAAAAGTTTAAAATCTCTATCTGAGTGCTACGACTATATAATTGATATATGTGATCGCAGTGACTTGTTTGGTCACCTAACAGTTTTTGATAGAATGTTTGCTACTTGTGGTTTTGTTATAGACTTCTGTGAAATGATATATGAGCACGATAATGTGGACACAGTAAAGTATGGCCACATACTTTGGGCAATGTATTTCAATAAATTTACAGAAGAATTTTATAAAGAAGGTGGATGGAAGCAATTAAAAAAAATAGCAGAATCTTATAATAAGATCATTGATATTATTTTCTGCATTGGGGGAGAAACAATTCCTGTATTAAAAGGGGCATTAGAAAGTTATTGTGATTTTAGGAATGCTGTTTATATCGATGAATTTAAAAATAAACAAAAGAATGTTTCTGTTTCAAAACTCTGGATAAAACATCGCAAAGAGCTACTCGATAGTCATACTGAAATTAAGTTTATTCCTAAATCTGATGCTGCTTTGGTTGCAGAAAATTTGCTTGAAAAGTTGATGAAATTTCATGACCTTATTTCAGAAGAAATATCTTTCTCTAATGAATTGGAATGTACAGAAACTCCCATTGATTCTGTAGGCAATGGAAAACACAGTGATGATCTACAAACAATACATTTCGGAGCAATAAAAAACAATGTAAGCGACAAAGGTAAAGAGATAAGCAACGAGAAGAGTGTGGAAATGAATTATTCAAAAAAGGGAGACGATCGAAAAGAACTTGTTAGAAGAACGGAGATCACATCTACCAGTCAGATGATTGAATCCGGCAAGGGCGAAAACTCTTCACCCTATATTCTCCCCACACAACAATTAATAGACTCATTTATAGATAATTTATATTCAAATAATACAGAAATGCAAAAGGAAACCCCGGCTTCACCCGAAGTTTTATTAATAGACCAGACTGATGAATGTTTTCAGAATAGGGAAGCTAAATTTGAAGTTATGGAAGCAAAGGAATTTTGCACAGAAATTGACAATGTAAGCGACAAAGATAAAGAGATAAGCAATGAGAAGGTCGTGGAAGTGAATTATTCAAAGAAGGGAGACGATCGAACAGAACTTGTTGGAAGAAGGGAGATCACATCTACCAGCCAGATGATTGAATCCGGCAAGGACGAAAACTTTTCACCCTATATTCTCCCTACACAACAATTAATAGACTCATTTATAGATAATTTATATTCAAATAATACAGAAACGCAAAAGGAAACCCCGGCCTCACCCGAAGTTTTATTAATAGACCAGACTGATGAATGTTTTCAAAATAGGGAAGCTAAATTTGAAGTTATGGAAGCAAAGGAATTTTGTACAGAAAATGACAATGTATGCGATAAAGAGATAAGCAAGGAGAAGGACGTGGAAGTGAATTATTCAAAGATGGGAGACTATCGAATAGAAGTTTCTAGGATAATGGAGATTACATCTACTAACAAAATGAATAAATGCGATATGGATGAAAATTCTTCACCTATTATTCCTTCACAGTTTATTGACAATTTATCTTCAAATAATACGGAAAGACTAATTAAAACTCCAATTGCAACTGAAGTTTCATCTACAAAACAAATGGATAACACTTTTCGCAATCCATATAAAGTTAAGAATACCTCTAACCTTTGCTCGAAAACTTATGATACAAACGGCAAAGTTGAAGAAGTAAACAGAGATAGAGGAGCTAAGAGTTTGGAAGTGAACGGTTATTCAAAGACAGGAGAGGAAAAAAGTGAAATTATCAAAAAAACAGACATCATATCAATAAGCCAAATGACTGATCTTGATGGGAATACAAACATTACTCCAGATATATTTTTGAAGCCAAAAATCTGTCATTTTGCAAATCTGTGTGGAAGTATAGGTCATGAAGTACAGAAAGTCGAGAAAGCACAAGAAGAATTAAGAAAAGAACAGGATGATCACGATGTTAACATTTTTTTACGAATGGTTTTGATTTTAAGTGACAGACAAAGAGCAAAATTTGTACACCAGGAGCTACTAGATAACGAAGAAACTCTCCAAAATGTACAAGCTGTTCCAAATAAAAAAAAGAAAAAATCTAAAAAGAAAAAGCCTAATAAGTGATACTTTTTTAAGACAAGGTTGCTCGTAAACAAAGATTAAGTGCCTTTAAAGTATATATTAATGCAGACAGATTTAAATATCTTTTACTCAGATTTGATTAAAGATTATTTCTTGCGATAGTATTCTTTTTGCAATTGTATAACCACTCTTTTTATCCTAATGATTTAACAGCTAATCCTAGTGAATGGATTTACCAAACTACTTTTAAAAAATTATTTTTTTATGAATTTCTGTAAATATTTGCTTTTACTGTTACTCGAATGATATTCAAATCGTGAAATAGCAAAATAATCAATATTTTATTCACTGTAAAAGAGAATTAAATTTATTTAAACTTCCTATGCGTTTCCTCTATATGAATTTCAAATTGCATTATATTTGACATTTAATCGTCGAATCTTTCCTTCACAATATATGCCTCTCTGGTTTTCTTATTTTACGGCATTTTCAAAAGGGCGAAGTTGCAACCAAGAGCTATTAAGACCGTTGAATTTAGATGTGATTTATAAACATGCAAATTTTATCTAAAACTAAAATTACTCTTAACCAGCATTTACAAATTTTTGCAACAAGCAAAGGTTTAAAATGAAATATTGTTGATAAAATGTCCTTATTTGTAAGTAATAATCATGTTCATAAGTTAAAAATCATGTTTCGGAATATCTGAGGAGTGCAAATGATTTTTTTTACATAATTGATGCTAAATAATGAAAAGACATTAAATTGAAAAACTCTGTTTTATATTAATATACAAATTTTTGTGGAATAGGCTTTGAGAAATTTTATGATTTTCGTCTCTTCATGAAAAGTTAGAGAGTGATGTCAGAAAGAGCTCCTGTTTATATGTTATCCTCATCATCTGACCATGGTTCAAAATTTCGAAGTCTATAAAAAAGCTATCGGATCGGTATAAAAAGGAATATTTAACTCAACAAAGTAGACAAAAATAAAAATGGAGGACATTAATGAGTTAATAAATCCTTTAAAGCGAATTATTCATGCATGCTTCATACTTGACATTTAATTGCAAATTATAACCAGAACGTTTACAAATGTTGAAAACTTAATTAACATTTTTGCTCGTTTGTTATGTTAAAAAAGCAACAGATGAATTTTAAAGTTTAAAACCATTTAAGTACAGAGAAATTTTTTACATTTTTTGAATGCACAGAGAATCTGATAGAATTTTGAAATGGAAATTTCTCAAATTCGATGACTTATTGCTGTTTCTTCAGAAAAAAATCATCCTTGTCATCATTTGTTCGAAAATATGAATTGAAAAAACATGTTACAACTTCCGGAATAACTTGGAAAAACTAATTTGAGAATAATTTTGTAGGCATAATATCTATCGGAAGCATTGTCATCTAACGTGGTTCAAAATTATGAGGTCCGTCCTCAAATAACTCTAGTGTTGCTTTAAAAACTGGAAGCTAAGATAATCAAACCAAACCAACTAAACCAAACCAATCAAACGTAAAGTAAAAAATATGCAATTGAGATTACTCGTCATTGAAATAAAAGAAACAGATTCAGTTTTTAAAAATAAGGTATGAAACTTATTTTCTTTCTAAGCCGAAACATTTTTACTCTAATATTTTTACGAATAAACGTTTTTGATTTCAGGTAGATTCCTATAGGAAGACATATATATATATATAATGCTTTCCCCATATTATCTTGTGTACAAGCTAATCATAGTAGTCTCGTTTAGATTGAAATTTTTTTTGAAATATATTGTTAATAATGTAAAAAACTCAGATGGGTTTGTAAACAATCTAGCTTAAAGGTGGTAGAAATGGTGGGAGTGGGGATGGAAATTATCGATTTGCTACATCTTCCTTGATATAAAAAACAGAAAAATAAATCAAATTAGCCAAATTAGTGCTTCATTAAGACAAACAACTTTTGTATTTAAAGTTTTTTTTTTTTTTTTTTTTTTTTGATAACTCCAATATTTTAGGGGCTAAAAAGTGATTTTCAAGCGCTAATCTTGCCTGAAATAAAATTCATCAAATATTAAATTAGTTGAAAAGAAATCTACCTTTGCCTTTCAACTTGTCGAGAGGAATTCTTTAATTAACAATACTTTATTATTCCATCAGTTAATTAAATTCAAAATTCACTTAATATAACAAATAACTCGAAAATAAATATTAATAAGTTACTTTTTCAGAAATGCGATTTTTTCAATTTCTACTATTAGTTCACACTCTCTCATTTATATTTATTTGTATGTCCTGTTTAAATTTTCTATCGCTAAAAAATACTTTTTATTCAACCACTCAAGTTCAAATGCATTTTTTAAACTTGCAGTGAATAACACAGTTGTAACACACAGTTAACACAGTTTTTTCAAATATTAATTCATGAATTAAATTAAATTAATTTTTAATACTTTAAATAGAGTTTTAGCAGCTTGGAATAAAAGTTGAGATCATAAGGCAGTATCTCAATCTGTAAAATGCAAGAATTTCAGTACTTTTCACGTGAAGGTGAAGAATGCGATTTCAATTCTTGCGAAAATCAAAAATTTTTTTATACATAATAATTCTTTTGATAATTATTTCATAAAAAGTAACCGGAATAAAATTTTCATTGTTGACCTAAGTATGAATTGAATAAATTTTTTAAAGCATTACTTGTTCTAATTTTTAACCAGGTATAGTACTGAAGCCAATATGGTAAGTCTAAGCGCAACATTCATATGACGTTCGATTACAGCGAAGTGATATTAAAAATGTCTTAAGACGGATATTTTAATGGAGACACGCACACTGAAAAAAGTACTTTACTAATATTTAAATGAATGTCAAAACAGATCGATTAAAACTGAAAAAAATAATTTTTTTTGATTATTAAAAGAGATGGACTCGAATTCCTTTGAAAAAAATTCCTAGTTTTTAATTAACCTTGGTGACCTGATGGTAAGGTCACGGCTTCGGAACCGGAGGGCCTCAGAATCAAAATCCTATTCCACCAAAGAAGTGTTATATAAGCGGTTCTGGTGCGCGTTAAATCCGTCGAGACCAAAGGTCCTTTCACTGGTAACATGTGGAAGTTTGGAGATGCGGAGGATACCAGCTCAGGTGTTTTCCTCGTAACCTGACAGCTGTTCAAAAGTAAGAGATCTATTCCAAAATAGCCCTAGTGTTGCTTTTAAACAGGATGTTAGTATAACTAAATTTTTCATCTCAAACACCGTTGTTTAACTCTTTGACTACACATTTATTTAAAGCCGCCTTTAATGCTTTGAACATGTGAACTCAGAAGCTTTTATTTAAAAATTTCATTTATTTCTTATTATTCAGAATATATACTGCTACATGATATCGAGATAACTTAAGCTAATTAGAAATGCAGGACAAACAAAGGTAAACATAAATTCAAACAAATACGGAACTGTCCGATAAATCAAATTTACCCAATAGATTAAACGAACATTATGAAAGGTAATCACCATTGCCTATTTGCCTAGATTTGTCAAGATTTCCTTGCCCTAAATGCAGCTATGAATAATAAGAGGAGAATGAAACCTAATCAAATAGAGCTGTATAAACTAAGAAAGGTAAGGGATGATCTTGAGAGCAAAAACTTTTTTAGAATGTTCGGTTTTAGGAGACAAACAAGGGATTAAAAATTTTCTCAGAATATTGAGTAGTGACGAAGAAAATCAGGAGAAGTCTCAAGTACATCAGGTAATAGAAAAGATCTAAAAATAAATCTGGGAGATATTCTCTTATGAATCAGGAGTCTTCTACTAGCAAAAAATGAATGATGTTTGGTAAATAATTTGCTCTGAGAACAGCTGAATGTTTAAAATATACATTTACTGATTTTAAATAAATAAAATGGGAGCTTGAATGAGTGAGTCGTTTAAATTTCAAATCTAAGCTTAAAAGCTTCTGCTGTCGTTGGTTGCTTGTTCTGTTCTTAAGGCACTTAACACTAGACAAGCCAGCTGTTACGAAGACTGCGATTTAAGCCGATATGGTGAGTCTCTTGATTTTTTTCAGTAGCGCCATCTAGGGCCAAATGTACGATTTTACCACTCACACTTCACAACCTTTCATTCACACAGTTTCATCCATTCATCCACAGATCGTAATTTAGACCTGAAACAGAGAGCGGTCACCTCTGAACCAGTACCCCAAGTGGTATAACTCTCGAGATGGAGGACTTTGTGACCACGACAGATTTATACGAGCATCAGTCACCATCACTCACGGAGAATCTTCGACTGGTGGGTTTGAATTCGGAACCTACGGACACGAGGTATTTTTTACTTGAAAAAGATTTAGAATGCTTAAACTATTCTAACAGTTTTTCAAAACTATTTCAAATTATCTTGTAAGTGTTAGATATTTCTCAAAAATAATGAAATAAATTTAATATCTAATTTGAAATTTTCTGTGAAAAAAATATTTTCTGAATTATAATAAGAAAAATAGGCACATTTCAACTTATTAACAATTGCATATATAACAGCACAGAAGAAATTCAAACTTGGTTATACAATTCGGTTGTGATAAATGTTTCATAATAATAATTTAATTAATAAATTAATGTACTAAACAGCACTTTAATCGGAGAAGCAACGAACCCTTTTATTCAGATTTCTACAATAAATCCTTTTCATTAAAAAGCTAAAGCCAGTGAATTGAAATAAATTTCGTTCGACAATTTTGAATAAAAAAATTATTCTATGATAATTGGAATTTGGGGAAGAAAATTAAAGGAAAATTTTGTTCTACCGAAATCCCATACTCCGAAAACTCTGATGGCTGTAAATATATTAAAATAAATGATGATATTCGAACTAAAAGATCAATGAGACGGTTTCAAATGAATTCCCAAATAGCGAACATTTTGTATTGCAAATTCAAAGGGATTTTTTTAAATTAAAGGAAAGAAAAGAAAGTCAAAAGACAAAAATTGAGAATTTTGAATACTCCAAAAAACGTTTTGCTAAAAGGGGATTTCTAGTAAAAAAAAGTGAAATTATTTTAGATACATATACATATAACAGATGTAAAAAATCATGTGGTAAAATTAAGAACTCTAAGAAAATTTGGCAAAATCGGATTATTTTTACTTCAATCATAACTAAACAAATAAATTATTTGTATAAAGAATGAAAAAAAACTGAATTAGAAAGCAATTCTTCAGACAATGGATGGTAAACGACAGAGCCACGTATTGAATGTTGAAAACATTCCTTTCATAAACCAGACGGAAGAAACTGATTGGTTTGGGGAAATTGCTTCAAAGAATTAGTATTACCCAAGATATTTTTGTTCTGTAATCGACTTTATTAAATGTCACGATGAAAGAGAAAGCTCCAATTCTTTGGAATAGCGTTTCTATTCAAAATATGAAAAATAACGCAATGGACAGAACGAGTTAAAGTACACAATATCTACTAATAAGATGACTGTAAGTCAATGTGAGAGAAATTACATAGCCATATAAGAATTTATGAGGAATTCATTGAGGATGAGGCATTCTAATAAAGATATACTTAGAAAAGAAGAAGATAATCATGAGATCAGACATTTTTTAAGAATGATTCTGATATTAGGTGACAGACAAAGTATTCAATATATTCGTGAGACATTAAATTACGGTAAAAAAAGTGATAAAATTAATTCAAATAATATTGAATAAAAGAAAAAAAAATATAAGAAATATAAAAATTACTTACTGAGAACTGAGGATTTTATCTGATTCAAGAAATCTAAAACATTAGACAAATATTTGCTTATTTTTTTAATCGCTCATTTTAAAACATAACTGTGCTGAAGCGTAAAAACTTTTATGATAAAAACAAATCAATTTCTCATTTTGTTTTTGGCTTATTTTTACAAAATTCAACGCTTTGAAATGTTCTTAATCATTTTAAAAACTGACTATTAAATATTAAGAATTTACTAGCCCTGCAATTAAAAATTTTTTAATATTAATTTCATGAAACTGATTTTCAATATGAATGGCTGCAATTAAATTTGTCGAATTTTGAACTGGAAATCTATCTGTTGTTTCAAATTTATAATAATTACATATTTGTCTGCTGCACTTTTTGAATGCTTTTACTCGATATTTACCTTAATAATTTATCAAATTTGTATGTAAAGACACTAATGATCAAATTTTACCAATGAAGTCCACAATTATTATATGAAATTCATGTAAACATCCTTACAATTTTGTTTCACACTAATTCTCAGAACTCAAACTCGAAGTTTGGACAAGATTAATAAAGTTTATTTGATTTTTTAATCCATATCACATTATTTAAAAACATTTTTAATCAAAATTTATAATTTTAATGTATTTTTATAAAATTGCGATTGCTCAGAAATTGACTCATCCAAGAATAGTTTGTGTAAAAAGAAAAATTTATAAACTAAGAGCTATATAAATACGTTTAATAAATTAAAATTTTCTTAATTATCATTGATTATTTATCTTCAGTTGTGAGCTAACAAAGCTATCAGAGCAAACTCATAAGAAATTCGAGATAGGTTACGATATGCTTAAATATTTTACGATAAAAACATCAATTTTTTTAAATCGATCATCTTATGCCCTTAATGCAAATTTGTTACGTCGTAAAGCAAACAGCCTTGAAATTATTTTTAACTAGTGTCCTTTTTAGTCATGGTAAATAATAATTAAATTTAAAAAATAATTGCGAAATTATTTTTAAATAAGATAGATGAAACTTTCAATCTGGTAAAGTTAGCATACTAGTTTTTAAAACGATAGTTAATAAAAAATTCAAATATTTGAAATTTTTTGCAATTTAAAATAACTTTCGTGCGGTTTATTTCATAGGTACCGAAATGTGAAACTATAATTTTGTTTCTGAAATCGAACAGTATATTCTCTTGAATATACTCTGAGTGTACTCCGATAAATAAATATATAATTGTTTTAATTTATATTTTTCCAAATTATTGTCCACATTTTCTTACCATTTTGTAGCTATTTTTAACCATCAAAATTGAAAAATAAACAAATAAAACATCAAAATGATTAATTGTTTTGAATGGTGAGTGAGAGGCGGCTCCATCCCAGTAACAAAGGGTTGAAAGCCAAAAAATTTATTTTGCTACTGATCTAGCAATTTTGAACCAAGTTCCGATAATAGATGCTTTAACTCAATCCGAGCTCCGTTATATCAAATTTCCACACCTTACCAGAGGGATGAGAAATTCCTCTGACAAATATAAGGTGTATTAGGTCTGCATTCATGATACTTTTCCTTTGAAATCGGGTTTCAAATTTGTACACTTCGGGCTCCATAGTTTGATATTCATCAAATCAAATCAATACCGACGTAGACTCGAAAAGAAGAATTACTCTAAACAATCAAAAGCGAACTCATTTCAATTCAATGAATGTATTGATTAATCTGAATGTTTACTGAGCAAATGTATTCAACTTCAATTACATTTGTATTTCTTATTGTTAGTTTTAAATTCTTCTTATGAATATTCGTGAATTTTATAGCATCTAGATTTCTATTGTATTTTCAAATCGCAATATTTGTATATCATCGCAAGATATCTCAAACGTTCAAGTCAGAATTGCCACCATATTCATTTTATTTCAGATTTTATTTTAATTTTTCAGTTTTAAAAACTGTTTTTCTTCGGTTTCCTCTTTGAATCTTTTTCACGGTTGGTCACGCCAAGTTGAAGTGTAATTATCAAAGCATTTGTACGACTTTTGTTGAATATTCAAAAATAGTTACACATTTAGAATGAAAAGATGGGCAATACTGGCGAAATCGCAATGCAGTGAGTGCCGTTACCTCATTGTATCTCCATTCAGTGAAATGAGGTAACGGCAATACACGTACGTGATTGTTCTTAATTCTGCAAATATGTCATCTTATATGAAGGTAGAAATTTTTGCATATCAATGTTTCTATTGTACATTGTTTGGTGAAGGTGTTGTGGATAATCGGGATATTTTAAAGATTTATGAAGATGAATGCAAGGAAGATAATACTGTCTGTCCATCACAAGAACTCTGCTAGACGATCGTCTGTGTTTATGGCGGGTGTCATAGAAACCGGCTTCGGTTGGGAAGATCCATTTTGAATGGGTGGAATCGGACGGAAGACTTGGGGAGTATTCTTGTTCTTGGCGTCAATTGTAGAGATAAGAAAAACTTGTTGCTCGTTCGTTTTCTCGCTTTAGTCGCAGTTGCACGATCTTTATATTCGCTTAGCTTACTTCTTTTATATTTTATTAATCTTTTCTTGGGTTAATATTTAACTGCATATAATTATTTTTTTGTCTCTTAATAACATATAAATTTAAATCAAATGAAATAATTACGATTAATTATTATTGCTTTTATGTTAAATTAGATGCGTTTGCAGCGGATAATTTTATATTAATAACATATAAATGTAAATCAAATGAAATGATGACGATTAATTTTTTTATCTTGCATGATTTTACTTCTTAATTTTTTCTTCTAGCACAGTCGTTATACATGCAAATAATTATTCAGTTTTTCTATTTGCTTTGCTTTTCACTTTTTAAATTTATAACAAAAATATCAGATATTTTCAATACTCCGAGAACGCAAATAAATTTTTATCTTTATGATTTTTTTAAAATTTGTTTTCAACAATTAAATGTTATAATACATAATATCGCCAGTTTGGCGCTAAACGTGCCAGCTTGAGAAACTTGAACGAATTTCTACCTCCGCGAAATGAACTCTTCCTACAGGAATGTGTTTCTATGACACCCGCCGTAAACATAGACGATCGTCTAGCAGAGTTCTTGTGATGGACAGACAGTATTTATCAAGAAGTTTGTGATATTTTATACCAAAAAGCAACCGCTTGTCGTGTTAGGTTATTTGCAAAAATATATTATTATGAATTAGATTTTAAAAAAGCTCAAAGCTGGAAATCTCTGTCTGATTGTTATGATCATTTGACTTGCATATGTGACAGAGATGATTTGTTTGGTCATTTATCAATTTTTGAGCGAATGCTCGCAACTGTTAGTTTTGTTATTTATGTGAGTTATATCGATTTTAATTATTGCGCTTTGCCAAGAGATGTTGCAAGCAATGGTCACATAATTTGGGCGATGTATTTTGATAAATTTATTGAAACCTTTTACGAAGAAGGTGGATGGAGAGAGCTTAAAAGAGTAGCAAAATCTTATAATTCTCTGAATGACGTTTATCGTTTTCTGCAACTTAGCACACATCCAAATTTTTATCTATGCATATCAAAAGAAGTGTTGGTAAATTATAATTGGTTTAAAAATGCTATGAAATATAAAACTTATAGACCTAAACATAAGGGTAAAAGTCATACTTCGAAATTATGGATTGAATTTCGCATTAAAATCTTTGAAAAATATGAAACAATTCCAATAAACTATCAACAGTCTATCAATTATTTGGAAGCTGAATCATTAATACAAAATCTTAAGTTATTATGTAATCCAATTTTGGAATATGACAGCGATAATTTCGATACATTTGAGGAGAAATTTGAAGAAAGAGTTTGTTCTACTGGAATAGCATATACAAAAGCATTCGATAAATCTACAGAGATAAAAACTAACGAAGATTTCTGATTTCAAAATATTACAATCAGCGAAAGATTTTGCGATAAAATAACAAATTACAGGCAAGATTTAAAAACCCAATTTAATGATGAATCTCCAAAATCCAGCGAGAAAGTGAAAGCCAAGGTCAAAAATGGTAAAGGACTTGATTGTGCAGTGGAAATATCAGGGATAGACACTGCTGAAAATTTAGATAAATACTCCTTAAAGAGATGCAATAATTTATGTGACGGAGTTTTAAGTCTACAAATGCAAAACGGCAAAGAGTATTTCTCAAAAAGTTCGGGTTCGGATTTAAATTACAATTTAATATCTTTTGCTGGCAATAATAAAAACGATTCAGGTGATACTTTTTCACGAAGAAATAATTTACAACATCAGAGTGAAGTAATGGATGCAACTGATGTGTCTACAAATTGGAAAGATGAACCTGCATGACATAAAAAGACTCCTTTGAAGAATCTGTCCAATCCATTAGATTTCTTCTATGAAACCAAATTACTTAATAGTCACATTGGAAACGAAATTTCAGAAACTGAGATGGAATATACTTTTAATACCAAACCTGGATATGATGTGAATACCGATATAAATTATACCTTATCCACAAATAAGATTGCTATAGCTTATAGTGGCAGAAATACAACTCTGAAGAATCTGGATTTACCAAAAAATATCTTTGAAGTGAGTGAAATAAAGATGAATCGTAAAGAAAAGATAAAATCTGACAAAGGATTGGATGTACTATGAGAAGAAATGAATGATCCTGATATTAGAAATTTCTTAAGATAACTTACAAGGGCGGGAAGTTAAGAAAAAGAAAAGATATAAAAATAAGTCTAAAAAGTAATGTTTAAACATTTGTAACAATACTTTTGATAATTAATATTCTCGTTAAAAAATATGCAGCAATGAATTTCTGTTTTTTTTTATCACCTTGAAATTTTTAGACTTGACATTCCGAAGATTAATTTTAGAAGAATTTTCTTTCCTGATCCTGTATTTTTATTGAATTGGGAAAAATTTTAACGTCTTTTTTCATCGTTTTGAAACTAAGTTATGAATCCCCATCCCTTTGATTTTTAATTTAATTTTAAAATATTGGTTTTAGGCAAGTGATGTTAAATATTTTTTGTTTGATGCAATCAATTAAAGTTATTTATCTGTTAAGCTTTTTATGACTGATCTTTCAGAATTTTCTTCTCAACAAATTCTTCTTTATTTTTAAAATCAGTATTATATTTAATTTAATAATTGAAAATAACGATTACATGAAGTTTTAATTGTTTTATAGGTTTAATAAAAAGATTGACAGTGTTTTGCTAGAAAGTTATTAATGTCTATTTGACTTTGATATTAAATTATATAAATCTATTAAATTGTATTAATTTAATATAAACCGACAATACTTTTGAAATCTATCTATTTGAAATGTTATTATGATGAAGTAAAGGAACTCCTCAGTCTTTACTTTATATTGAAACAATTATATAACAGATTGGATTACGAATTAATGCAATTAGATAAAGATAGGAAACAGTGATTAGATAAAGATAGAATAGATAAAGATAGAAAACAGTGATTAGATAAAGATAGAAAACAGTGATTAGATAAAGATAGAAAA
>JAPMOQ010026707.1:2148967-2213160 GCA_026543055.1 Argiope trifasciata | reverse complement strand
AGTGATTAGATAAAGATAGAAAACAGTGATTAGATAAAGATAGAAAATATTTCAGAGTGAGTATTCAAAATTTTGTTTAATATTTAGCAAGTCAAATCCATCGTTGCAAATACGTAAAAAATTCTTGTTGACTATGAGTATCTTTGAAACCTTTTCAAGAATTAAACACACATCTGCTCATCTGTTTTTATCAACTGCCTGATTCTGAAATGCGTAGCTGTTAACTGATGTTTTTTCTGTATTTCTTACATGTTTGATTGAAATATTGCCAGCTTGAATTACCTTATTCTCTCTAGTTCAGACAATGATCCTAAGCAGAAGTTTCTGGTTCTTTATTCCTATGCAAAACTTATTTTAAGAGCTTCAACATATAATTGGTTTGTGAACGTTTTCTGTATTTATTACATTTTTTCTAAATACAAAATAATAAGGAAAATGTTTTAAATATTATGCAGAATGAAATATTTTCTTTTCGTTTTTAAGATTATCGGGGTATTTTCTTCAATACATTTATTAATTGAATTTTTATCGAATCATTGGGAATAAAATCCTTTTGTATTGTGTGTAATGTGGTAAACAAGTAATTGTGATGAAATATTGTGTATCGTAACTTAAACATGTATTGGACGTTACAATTATTGCAAATGGTATGTGAATGCATTTTTGAGATTCAAATGAATTAAAAAAATTCTTGTAGCTTATTTCAAAAAACTTACTTTTTGTTTTTAATTTCATGATTTATTTAAAAATTGGTAAATAGCTTTACGAATAGAAATAAGAAACTATATCTTTTAAGATTTTTCTTATTGAAAAACATGACGAAAACTTTGTCCACTCTTATTTTCAGCCTAATTATTGCAATATTACTTTCTCAAAATAAATATCAATTTCATTTATGCAAAAATATGTGATTAAAGTGCTTAATACATTTTTTAAAAAAATTCTGAAGATATTAAAAATGATAGTTCTAGTGAGAATCCGTGAAATAACTTGCCATAGGATTTCAAACTTGATTAGTTTGTTGGTAAATATATCCCATGACCTTCAATGTAACTTGGGATTTATAAATAAAATTTTGTGTAAGTGTGATTAGATCACAGAGCCTTAGAACTTAGAAATATGTATTGGCTGAAATTAATACAGTAAAATTTGTGATAATTTTTTTATAAATAAAGTTTTATTTGGATAGGTATTTGAATAAAAAATCATGCTAATATACCATAATGAGGAATTTCCAATTTTATGTAATCTCAATTTACATGAATTATTTTTAGTGCTCGCTTTGTTAGTGTGTCTTAAATACATTTCGATAAAAATGTAGTTTTAACTGCGTTGTAGTTTAAAAAAAATGAATCATTTGAACCACTGATCTAAAACATTATAGCATGATATTGTTTTAGGGTTAATTCATTTATATATTTACTTTTTTATAATTTAGTGTTAATTAGCTGATGAACCCGTAATTATTCGGGATTAAAATCCTTTTATATTTAGTAATTTCAGTGTAAAATCTACCTTCGCATGAAATAATATAACAGAAACAATTGTACAAAAGTTATTTATTACAGTATACAAAATATAAAATTATTCACAACATTTGAAATTTGATTTAGAATATCAAGTGAGCAAGACATTTCTTAGAAACCGCCGATATTTAATTTTCTCTCCATAAATTATTAGTTTTTAATTTATTAGCACTACAAATTTTGTTCACAAATGATGAAGTATTACATAGGTTTAAAAAAACAGTTTGGGATAATTAAAAAATAATTTTTTATAATTAAAAAAAGCTTGGAAATGAATCAAAATAATCGAACCTGATACAAATTTTTAACCACTTAACTGTCTTATTTTCTTTACTATCTAATAAGATGACACCTTGAATTTTGGAAATTTTTTATTATTTTGATTCAATTAGAAATCCATTGAATACTTGGCTTATCTTTGTATTCGGAATAATTTTAATATTGAATTATAGTCGTTATGAATTATTAATTTTTTGCTTACAGCTATAAAAATTCGATAAATCGATGCACGTATGGCACTCGTGCAAAAAAGTTAAGTGGTTAATAGTCTGCTTCTTAAGCTTTTTTTTAAAATTTTTTATTGTATTTCAGCAATTGTTCTAAATATTCATTCTTATTCTTCAGGAAAAACATTTGCTCACAAAAGGCCTTTTTTTACCTTTATTTGAATTTCAAAGATTAATTTAAGTTCACGATTAAATATCTTTAATACACAGCTTTAAATTCAATAAAAGCATTTTTAAAAAACATATCTGAAAAAAAAAAGAAATTTTGAATAATTTAAAGTCGATAGGAGAGAAAATACTGTTTCATTTCTCATTAATAAAATAATTAATTTTATACTTTAAAAAGCTGCAGAATATCTTTCTTAGTCTTAAATAATGAATGTATTCAAAATTTGATTAAATTCCGTCCCGTTGTTTAGGAGAATATATGAAAGGATGCAAACATACATAGATACAAAAACTTTTATTCATATAAAGATTCGTTACTGGAATTATGTGTACACACAAAAAATATCTTCAATATAGCTGAGGTGCACTGGTGTACGTTCTAAAAGAATTAGAAGTATTATGAAATATAAACTGATTTAAGAAAATGTACAAAATTCTATGGATATAAAAATGCAAAGATTATATTTTGAAGGAATAGAATACTTTTTTTTGCAATATTAAATTTCTGTAATTATGGACGGAAATTTAAATTTCGATTGCTTTTTTACCAAGAATCAATATTTAGAAACCCTTTCTCATTGAATTTCTAACATTCCAGGAGTAACTAAGCTCCTCAATTTGCACTTTCTAAACCCAGAGGTCTGCCTTATAGAGTGGTTGGAATGACTTCTTACACCTCACAATTAACAGAAAGTATGACATCCTATATATATATATATAATAATAATAATAAAATAAAAATAATTAATTAATTTTTCATAATTTTTTCACTTTCTTGTAAAATTATTTTGAGAGGAATTTTGTAAACATTTCTACTTTCAAGGACAATTATCGTGTGATAAATAAAATATATTCATTTGCTCTTATTTATCATCACTTATTCAAACCTAAAGTCCCTTAGTCTCTAACTCACATTCATTTGGAATGGCGTTTTCATACTCGCTAATTTAAATCAAAACATATTCAATTTTTGATTTAAAATGTGGACAGATTGAAGAACTTGCAGGATGACTAAAAGGATCATTTTAGCTGAAAATCATTTTTATGAGCCCTTTTAGGGCATTTAGATGTGATAAGAGTCATGACCTTGTATTTTCCTGTCCTTTTTAGTACAAAGAATTTCAAGATTGAAATTACTATTGTTATCAAACATTTAGTTAACAAAGATTACTACTGTTAGTCTAATAACAGAGTACATAAACAAAAATGTTGTGGATTATTGGTTTCATATCTTAACAAATTAAACAGATAAATAATTAAAGAATTGAAGAAACAGTTACAGGTTTAGAAAATTTTTAAATTTAATACTGATATATTTTCATAAAAGAACATAGTAAATTTTTATCAGCTTAAATGCCACAGTTTCAAATTAGGCATTCTATCCAAAAATAGACCAAATGTTACTTCAAAATGACAATTAACTATATTCAATAGTCAACTGTTTTAGTGAACTAATGTAGTGTTTTGTATCAATCATTTTATGCTGATATTTCATGAGCTAAATTATGTTATTCATTCATTAATGAAAGATAAAACATTTCCACATTATTCTATAATCAAAAATATTTATTTTTTTATAAAATATATGATGTCGATAAATATATTTTTAATCGTTGAAATTTCGATGCTATACTGTCGATGGTACACGATTCGAAAAGTACTATCACAAGTTATAAAAATAAACATAACTGACAACAAGTAAATTCCCTTTGTAAATATAAAAGTTCATTTAACTTCCAAACGCTGAAATATTGAATAAAAAATATGCCAATATTAACTAAGTTTGTCCGTAGAAATCAATGACAAATGGATTGAAATATCATATGTGCTATCCAAAAAAATGAGGACTTTAGGGAGGCATTGATTTTGAAAATGGGCTGTCGTTTCATATTTTTTATTTCTTCTTATATGGCGATTTATTTTGCTACCGTCCCAGATGGGTAAATTGCCTTGTGCATAAATTTTCACATAATACTATTCGATTGTTGTAGCAACATTAGTAGACTAAGTACTCCCATACAAAATCTATTCGAAGGAAGTGAATGTTTAAAAAATGGTTGGATATCAATGTAGTTTAATATTGTGATCATAGATCATTATTCAAAAGAAAGTTTTTGTATTTTCATCAAGATAAGTGTGAAAATTGGGGCTTTTTCTTGATTCAATAAAGGAGAAAAAGAATTTTACAAAAAAAGTTTAAAAACCAAATGATTGCTTAAAACTATTTATTTAATTAATTTTAAGCGTTGGAATTTAGCTAAGTGTGCAGATACTTTGCAGTTATATTCATACAAATCTATCAAATCAAAAATCAATGATGATAAAAAAAATGAGCTCCTTTTGCTTTTTTAAAATTAAAAGAAATCCTTCTTTTAATCAAACCTAAAAAAGTTATTTCAGTTCCATTCAGTTTATTAAAGTCTCGTTTCAAAACTGTGCGAAGGCCATTTGAAAAGAAATTGTAATTTTGAGCCATGATCAGAGGACGAGAAAGATACTTTAGCCGGCATTCCGTCTCCAAATTTATATACTACACAAGCAACAGCCCGTTTGAACATCGGCAAATTTAACAGGTATCAGGCGGCCCAATTATATAAGCAGATCCTGGCCTCTAGAATTTGAGATTTTTAGCGTCTAAAGAATAGAATCTGCCACAAAACCACCTGGTGTGTAGAAATATTTAACTAAAAGTTTTATCTTTTATCAATTGAGTTGTTTATATAAACATAAAAACCAAATGGGATGTCAAAAATAGGTTGGGAAAAATCCATTATTTTTACGTTCATTTAACATGTTTTGGATTGTAATATTTAGTTAAAATATGCACCGTTATGTTTTACAAGTTGTTGCCATTTTAAAGGTAGCTTCATAATGCCTCTCTCATAGAAATTTTGGTCCCTATTGACAAAAAAATCTTGTAAATGACTTTTACAATCCTTTCTTATGCAAATTTCTTACCACTAAGAAAGTTTGCAATGCAAGAAAAAGATGGTAATCACTTAGTGCGAGGTTCAGACTGTATGGTGGATGCATCAAAACGTTCCAACCAGTCTCTCGGAGTTTCTGGCGAGTCATTATAGACGTATGTGGTCTAGATTTGTCTTGATGGAACACAACACCTCTTCTGTTGGCCAATTTTGGCTGTTTCTGGTCGATCGCTAGCTTCAAAACAGTTCAGTTGTTGACTGCAGAGTTCCAAATTTAATGTTTGGCCATACGGAAGCAATTCATAATAAACGATACATTTCCAATCCCATCAAACGCTAATGCACCAGAAAATCGACGAAACCAAAATTGCACTTAATTAGCTGTTACAGTATCGGGACCATAAAAACTATTCACAATTTCAGCCACCTAGCTTGCACTTTCATCTTTGTCAAAGAAAAATTGCAAAATGTAACGAATTTTCTCTTTGTTAACTTCCATTTTTAAAACCCTATATCTCACAATTGAATGTTCCGAACAAACAACAACAACAAAAAAAAAAAATGAGCAAAAAAAAGTTTTAGAGCAAAATGCCAACTTGAAAACGAGCATAAATCTGAAATTGTTTGATCAATACTTTTAGAGATATCGATCATTACAACCATCTACCAACAAAATAATGGATTTCTTCTTCCCCAATCTAATATTAACATCTAATTTGGAAGTAATGTGAGAATTATTATGATACCTTTCTCATTGTTTCAAACCGTGATCAAATGATAAGTACTTTAATATTGTTTCACTTCCTTATCATAAATTACTTTGCCACTGCAAATAGAAAGGTTCTGAATCTGACGTATTTAATGTGCACCACGTCAGCTTTCAAAGCATTTTGTCTGTGAAATCAAGTTTCGAATCTGAAACCACTTGGCTCTGATGTCGCGGCCTTACTACCATGCCAGCGCTGTCTTGAAACAGATTAAAATGGATGATTTATCTGAATAATCAAAGACATTATAAATAATTAAAGACAATAATCATCGGGTCCGAATTTAGTTAATTGTTGTATTCCTTCGAAAATCCAATTTATAAACGCATCTAATCTAATAAGAGTTGTATTTAATGAAGCTTCTATTATGGACGATTTCATGTGGGAAATTTTATAGAACTAGTTGCCTTTGGTTTAGTTTAGTTATATTAACGTCCCGTTTCGAACAACACTAGGGCTATTTTGGGAAGGACTTCATAATTTTGAACCGTGTTCAGATGACGAGGACGACACTTCAGCTGCCACAACCCCCTCTCCAAACTTCCCCACCACACCAGCGGGACTACTTGCCTTTGGCGACCAGCTTGTTCACCCATATTATTAACTTTTTAAGCTGTTAAACAATCAATATGGAAGGCATTTAAAAATTATCTTGTTATTTGATACGACTGAATTTCAACATTGAAAAGAACATGTGATTGAATGTTTTGTTGGATGAGTTTAATTTTAATCACATCGTTAAAAACATGGTTATAGATTGCATATTAAATTAAATTAAAAAATTGTTAAAAATCAAGATTAAAAAAATTGTATTGATATGAAATTTATTTCATTGAAAAGATAATTTTGTTGAGTTTTAAAATAATACAGATACATTTTTTGGGACGTAATTTATTTGAAAGATAAGATAAATTATTTCAGTGGTTAAGTTATAGCGTTTACCCATTTGATGACAGTCAAACATATTTTGGGTTCAATTCATTCTTTTGTTTCACATTTGTTTCGTGATTTCTTTTACACTTTATTTCTTCTTACTAAAGGAACTTGCAGACAAGGTGAATTCTCTGTAGAGATTTTATATTAATAATTTGAAACTCGATTAATCAGCAAAGTACTGAATGAAGTGCTATAAATCTATATATAGCATTATGAAACTTTATATAAAATTTATTTATTTATGGAATTATTGTTATTTATTAAAGAATATAGTACTATAAAACTTTCAACAGTCTGATTCTGTATTCTTACAGCTATTTATTTCCCACTGAATGTTGCTATTTGGCAATAAGTAATAGTAGCAATTTTAGTGCAATACACGTTAGCATTTATGATGTGATATCATTTGTTTATGTTTATAGTTTATTTTCAGCATTTATTGTATACTTGCTGGCACCCGGCTTGTTGCTGCCGCCGAAAAATATAATATTAAGTGCAATCAATCAATAACTTGGCCCATGTTTTGTCGAAATAGGATGAACGGTACGGCAGCATATAAAATAAGAACAAACAATATTCATTTTCATACATTAGATTTGGGCATTCTTTTGGAATTTTAATATTTAGTATTATTTCAGAATGGTAATGAAAGGAATTATTTATTGTATTTCATGATGCGTTTAATGCTCGTTGAGAATTCTCAAATTTAATTTTAGAAAATGTGGTTAAAATATTTTTTTTTAAAACTGATTAAACATATAAAATATATTTATATCACAAAATTGTTTATATGGTTGAGAAGACAATTTTTGAAAATTAAGATGGTGCAAAATTATTCGTACTTTAATATTTTTGATAGTTACTGCGAAAAACACTAAAATTTAATTAAAATTTAAAAAAAACTCAGGGTTGATCTCCCAAAAACATTCTCGCATCATCTGTAATAAAGTTGTTAACTCTGAGAATGACTTGCATGACATTTTCGTATTATAGTTACAAAATATTAATCTTTAACTTGGATTTAGCATTTCTACAGAATTTATAGCCTCCTTGGCGAGTTATTTGGAGATTAATCCTTGGTAAATAAATGTGATTGAGATTCGAATTTTTTTTAAAAAATTTTAGATACTTGTGCTATCCCTATAACCATACCGTAAGTGGAAGCAATAAGCTGACCAAGTTTCATCGAAATCGAAGACATAAGAGACATACAGACAAACATTCATTTTTATTTATATAGATTTGTCAAGTTAAATACTTATGTGGCAAATCAATAAATCACAAACGAATTTCCCAACAATAAACTGCGAAAACTTTTCTATGAGAATGACCATCATTCTATATACTATTAATCAGTTTATTTAAATTTAAATTTTGTTTTTTAGATTGTATTTTTAATTTTTTTCCGTGATTGAATGATTAAATTAATCTCAAGCTGAATCATGCAGATTAATTATATGGCATATGGTGAGCATCCAAAAATAATAATAAACATCAATAATTTAAATAATGGCAATACCAGTGACATGTTTAAAATAAAATCTGTTATATCACGATACTTTGATATCGGATAATGGTACTACGTGAGTGCTCTTTATTTAGTAAATATGGCAATTGATTTAAAGATAGAAGTATTTGCTTATTATTGCTCTTTAAGAACAATGGACTGTAACATTACAGCAGATACCATATTGGAGATTTATGGAGATGAATTCGCGAAAGATGGCAGTTTTGAAGAAGCTTGTAATATTTCATTCGCGAATGCAATTTGCTGCCGCACTTTTCTATTTTCAAAAATATTTTGGGAAAAATTAGATCACAAACAAACTCTGAGATGGGAATCTCTGTCTGATTGTTATGACCATTTAACTTCTATATGTGACAGTGACGATTTGTTCCGTCATTTATCAGTTTTTGAGCGGATGCTAGCAACTTGCGCTTTTGTTCAGTTTGTGTGTTTATGCGTTCTTCGTTATCCTCTGCATGAATTTTCAAATTATGGTTATATCATTTGGGCAATGTATTTTGATAAATTCACTGAAACGTTTTACAAAGAAGGTGGATGGAGAAAGCTTAAAAAAGTTGCAGAAAGGTACGATATGCTAAATAAAACTTTTCTTTTTCTGAGACCAAGTTCATCCCCCAAAATGTTCGTGCTCTTATCTAAACAGGCATCAATAAATTACAGAAATTTTGAGAATGCTGTTAAATATGGTGATAATAAATGCAAGAGTACAAATCACGTTTGTAAAGATTGGATTAAATTTAATATTGAACACTTTGAAGAATATGTCACCGTTCCATTTAGCTACGAAGATTCTGTCAATTGCTTTGAGTTAGAATTGTTACTTCAAGATTTGAATCTTCTTTGTGATTCGATTCTGGAACATGATATAAACGGAATTGAAATATTGGAGAAGAAAGATCGAGGCATAACTGCTGGATTACCAGATTTGGAAACATTTGATAATTATGAAAAAATTAATTCTAATGTCGAAATTGAAAACCCTGAAATCAGTGACACATATTATAACGAAAAGCCAAACGATGTCGTTCACGTGAATGATGGTAAAAAGAATTATGAAGGAAGAGTATACACAAAAGAAGAACCGAATAAATTGAGAGAAGAAAGGAATGACCCTGAAATTAGAAAGTTATTAAAAATGATTCTGATATTAGATGACAGACAAGGGATCCAATATATTCATGAGTCATTAGATAACAATGAAGAAAGTCAGGATAACTCGCAAGTGAGGTCGAATGAGAGAAAGAAAAAACCTAAACACAAACCTAGAAAGTAATGCTTCTTTATTTATTAGAAGTGGTTATTTCTACCTAAATTAGTAATAAGAGGGGAAAAAATATAAATATCTGGCAAATAATTACTTTTTTTTTGTTAATTTTATTGAAATGTGACTAGCCTGAATTCCAGATTTTTATTCATGAATATTAGTTTTAGGAGTAGCATATCCATTTATGGTCATTAATTTTTATTATTATGGAGGAATTTAATGACCTGAAAGCGTGTTGTCATTTTAAAACTGATTTTAGAATTCTTCTTTTGAATTTAAGTTCAATTTAAAGATGATCGTTTCCTGAAACTTTTGTTAGGTGCTAGTTTTTATGTTTAAAGATTCTTGTTGAAATTACTGGATATAAACTATTTCTTGAAGTTACTAATATAATTCATTTACTTGTTATATTTTTATGAACGGAATTATTTGATTTTCTAGCAATATCATTAGCTTTATTTTTAAAAAAATTTACTGAATCATCGTAAAAAACAGTTTCCTAATGTGTACTTATTTGTTCTATTTAATAAAATAATAAAAACATTTTTGCTACAAAATTATTAATAAATGTTTCACTTTGATTTGATTTATACAACTTCGTTTCATTATATTAATTTATATTTATTGCTACGAAATTTTTGGAATATACCTTTTCGAAATGTATACCAATGACAGAGTGAAAACTTATTCAAATAATTTTTTAATTCAAATAAGGATATAGTCATAGATTACTTAGCTGGAAATTATATTAATTAGCTTTAAATTATAAGAATATATATCATGCAAGGAACTGTCAAAATCGTGTGCATATTCACTTTCTCAAATCCTTCATAGTAAAAATGTAAACTCTTTTTGGCTTAACTTATTTCTAAGATTTTTCACGAATTAAACAAGCCAATGCTTAGTAGTTCCTATCAGTTACTTCATATACGAAATTTATATTTGGTATCTGGAAAATTTTGTGCATACTACATTTACTATATCTTTGACAAATGTACCTAATTTTAAATAGACCAGACAATTCTCGCAAGTATATACTAAAGACGTTACTGCTTATTTTTTTTACGCAAAAACTATTTATTTTAGCGAGAAACGTATTTAAAATTTAGTGAACATTTTCAAATTACCCAGAATTTAAACTTTTTCCAAAATAAAATAAAAATTTTATAATTACTATGTATTGAGAATTATTTTATTAAATCAATTTACTATATTAATTAGAATATAATACATGAAAATCTAATCATGCCATATTATGCAGCATGAAATTATCAAAATATTTCTGTTGAAATATTAGATAATATTAATCTTTTAAAATAAGTAATGGTATATTAAATATTTTAGTGATTCAGATTTATTTCAGAAAAAGAATTCATTTAGTTTGATAAAATTAATATTATATGAAAATAAATTTAATTAGTTATTTAAAAATTAAGGACGCTTCTTTACAGTGAAAAAAAAAAAGAATATTTAGGGTTTTGTTTCATTGAAAAAATATTCTATAATATACTAAACACTTCTTTTAGAGTTAGTTAATAATATGAATTTCTAAAAATAATTGTAATTTGATTCCCTCAACTATTTTATTTGGTCAAAGAATTTATTGATATTTTTTAATGATTCGGAAGTTAGTAAAATATAACTCTTATCATAACTGTGAAGCAGCTTATCATGGATTCTAAAATGGTGGTAAATGTACATTCCAGTACAATACAATGGTCAGCAACTTAGACGTCGAGAAAGTCATAGATTTTTGAATACATAGATTAGAGAGTATAAAATTTATACTGTACTGCAAATTTATTTATGATAATTTAGATTTACATTGAAAGTTTTATTTGGTTGAGGACGCAATTGAATCAAGTATTTCTTGACAAAATGAAGCTTTAATGCCATAACGAAGAATATCCAGTTTCGTGGAAACTCAATTTCCATTCTGATACCACAGTTTATCTGCAGTATATAAAACTCCTTTTTATGTTTTTAACTAAGTTTAAAGGGCTCATAGTCGATTAATATCTCATTTCTTAGCTACACGTCACAATTTTCATCCATGATTAGATGGCGAGGAATACACCAAATTCGATATCTCTATTCCAAAAGTGTTTTGTTTCATGGCTACCTCGGGAATCACCAGTTATTTACAGGCGATTACAAGCCTACTTTCTGATTAGAAAACTCCATCTATTCCACAATTAAAGAACTGGTTATCTAATTAAATAGACTGTCTGAAAAGGGTGAGTCGTAGTAGCGAATGTATAAAAACCTAAAAGGAAAACTTACATAATCTAAAAAGAAAGTTGCATCAGTTTAATTAATTAGTAACAAATATTAAAGCCACTCAAGAGCTATTTAGGACCAGACATTACAATTTTGAACCGCGATCAGATGACGAGGATGACATCAGAGCCGCCATCATCGCTCCAAATTAATATAATTTACAAAAAATATTTTTTTTAGCAGCATAATATTTGGTCTGCATCGAGTTCCAATATACGACCTATATCGTTTGAAATTTAGTTTAGAACCTAGGAGTTTTCCGAGACCAGACTGTTACATGAGGTTATCATGTCACAGTCTGGGAAAGGAAATAAATAATCACATGTATCGAGGCTTCATCCTCCAAACAAGTCGGTGCATTATAATATACGACAATCAATCTAGATTAATTTTTTATCAGATAGCTCAGTTTTTTTTTCTGTTTTTAATATTAATACTATATTTTTTAATCTTTAAGGCAAGAATTAGAAGATTATCAGTAGCATCAATTTTTGCATTATATATGTGGTGAGAGCAATAGTAATGAATACTAAGTTTAAATTTAAATCGTACAAAAGCGAATCGTGTGAGAACGATCATAAAATGTTAACAGAGATAGAAATTTTTTAAAAAGAAATTTTAACCAGGCAAGCTCTAATCTATAACACTTTTATGATCATTCTACACTGAGATAGTGAAAATGTTAGGAATAGGAATATTTTATTGTTCATTCCGTAAAATGTGATCGCTGTTTGAGTTGTGATTATTATATGCGTATATATATCTTCAAAAACTTGCTATCGTTCACAATGCGTTTATAAATTTGAATTACAATGAATTCATCAAGTGAAGAACAAAATCAAAATACCTCACCCAATTTTTGGAAATTATTATACTAAATCCATAAAGTTGAATTACATTTATAGAATTTAAAACTAACTATTAGTATTTCTTTTTGAAACAAAGCATTTGAAATTTTACAAACATTAAGATTTAAATTGGTTCGGCTTAAGAAATAGAGGAAGCATAATCGTACTGTCATAATTTATTTCTTAATACTTAATACAATAGACATATTAATTTTACTGCCACTTTTCAGAAAATCTACTGAATCTTGAACTATAAAAAAAACCTCAAAAGTTAATCCTATTTTTAAAGTTTGGGTTATAAAACGTTTTAACTATTATCTTAAAAAATCAATTTAAATGATTGGCTAAAAGTGTTTAAAAAATTTTTTTTATGTAAGATGATTAAGTTATACTATTTGAAAAATCTGCGATTTGTATTAGTAGTTGATAAAATTCCTAAAAACCTATGTTAAATTTATCAAAATCTTCTGTTGCATTTTTCTTCGATTTTCACACTAGTAAAAAACAAAAACAAGATGAATATCACTTGTTTTTCCAGTTATATCTGAACATGCGCATTCCTGTTCAGAAACTTTTTAAGTTTGTTAACATCACAGCATCGCATTTCGCAATACACTTCCGAATCCCACTGTTATGTGGCATTGACTTACTTTGAGGTGAAGGCATAGTACGTATACGCATTTCCTGACTGTTAAAAAATGGCATCCGATTTAAAGATAGAAATTTTCGCTTATGATGTATTTTCTAGATTATTCATGACCCTTGGGAAAACTAAGCCCGATATTTTTCAGATTTACAGTGACGAATGCTACAAAAGTAACAGTTACATGGAAGCATGCGATATTCTGTTTTACGAAGCAGTGCTTTGTCGATTTATATCCTTTAAAACAATATATTTAAAGGATTTAACCGCTGAGCGTATTAAAAGTTTGAAATCTTTATCGGATTGCTACGCTTATGTCACTGAAGTATGTGATCGAAAAGATTTGTTTGGACATCTTACAGTTTTTGAACGAATGCTTTCGACTTTGGCTTTTGTCATAACCTTGTGTGTACATATTTTTTATGAAACTACTAGTGTTATAGATGTAGTAAATTATGGGCACCTTTTTTGGGCCATGCATTTTGATAAATTTACAGAAACATTTTACAAAGAAGGTGGGTGGACCGAACTCAAAAGAGTGGCAAAAACTTATTTTATGTTAGCTTGGTTTCTCGATCTTTTTGCTGAATCTAAAAATATTAATGCGATGAAAGAAGCATCTGCCAACTATCATCAGTTTAAAAAGACTGCTTTGTCTCATGAGTATAAGCACGTTTCGAAGCAATGGGCTAAATTTCGAGTAAACAATTCGGAAAATTATATCACCACTCCGTTAAATTATCAATATTCGATAGATGCTTACGAAATTGATTTACTATTGGAAGACTTGAAACGACTATGTGATCCTAAATCGAACAGATTTTTTGAAAAATATAGGGTTTTTGATTCATTTGAAGAGATTAAAATTAACGGCTGTTACAATCTACTAATTGAGCAGTTTTTTCCCGAACAAAAATGCAAAATCAATGTTCCAAACTGTGGTGAATTATTCAAAAATTCATCAAACTTTGAAACCGAAATTCTATGTGAATGTTCTCAATCAAATATGGAACCACTTACTTTAAACATTATTGAAAAAAATGTAAATTTGAAGCCTCACGAAAAAAATGTTTTTGAAAAATATTTTAAAAAGTCGGGTGATATATATTCAGCTGCCCATTCACGAACTGATCCCATTTCCTCTCCCGTTGAGACTATTAACAGAAAAACTGGAATAAAACTCGGGAATCTGCCACAATTAATCGACTTGAATTCTAATCCTATTTATGATAACGTATCGCTCGATATTAAAAATGAATTGTTTCCGTCGAAAAACTTTTCTTCAGACTCCGTAGAATGGCAGAATGACATTACTAACGGATTGGTTCTATCTAAAATGGAGGAAAACATTCCTTCCAACAATATTTGTTGTTCAAAGTGCCTTAATCCTGTAAATAAATATGCAAATATTACTAGCGGAAGAAGGGGTGTCAGTACAGACATAAATACTATTACCTTCACAACTGAAACTTCATCTGTTGACCAGATGGCTGCATCTGAAAGAGACACAAATTACGTTCCTGTGCTTGATATTTTACCGAAATGTTTTAATTCTGAAAATGGCCCTGTAAAGAGGATGGATAAAATACAAAACAGTCAAGAAGGTATGGAGGATTTAAGACAACAAAATGATGATTGCAGAAGCTGTGATCTAAAAAGAATGATTCTCATTCTAGGCGACAGAAGAGGTATCGAATATGTGCTATCGACGTTACAAAATTCAGAAGATAGTTGTCAAAGCAGAAAAAAACCTAAGAAAAGATCTAAAAAAAGTAAGAAAAAATCTGGAAACTGATTCTCTGAAATTTGCTAGAAACAATATTTCTTAAGGAGACAGCAGAAACCTTTGTAGAGAATCTAGAACTGCATGTTGTAGAGAATCTAGAACTGCATGTTGTAGAGAATCTAGAACTGCAATCGTTATTAACAATAATTCTTAGCAATATTGTCCGGAACAATATAATAGTTTTCTATTTTTGTGAATGCTATATCTGTTTCATGTTATTTAATTTTATGTTTTAACTAAAATTGCTGCTTACTTATTGTTAAGCTAGCTGTCAGAGCAGAGAAATTTTTATATTTTGTTAATCTCTGTTGAAACTGCTTATATGATTAATCTTTTATTTTTAACTACTGAACATAATATATTACGCTATTTGAATCGTATGATTTCTGGTTATTAATAAAAGTTTATCAACATTTGTGTTGAAGTTATAGTAAATGAGTTTGAGAATTTTCTATGAATTAGAATATCGCATATTTATACATCTAGCTGAACATCTGTCATTACGACTGCTAAGATATATAGAAAGTGACTGGGTATCTACAATTATTCCAGGTAGAGAGTTAATGAGACCAAAAAGTACATGATCATTTTGTAAGAATTTGATCTCTAAAAGTATCTTGAATGTACGAAATTTCATTGATATTTTTTACTATCCATATATTCCATCACAATTTCATCTAACTTAATGTTAGTCATTAACATGTATTAGATCTAACTATGAATCTAAAATGTCTTAAGTTCAAAACTTGAAAATGTTCCTTGCTTGCTAATTTTTTTTAGTTACTGAAATAAGCACCATAATTTCATTATGGCCATAATATTTCAAGGATAATAACTATAATAATAAACTGTTTTAATGAATTTCATAATTTCTCTTGATGTTCAAAGAATAGCCCTAGTGTTGCTTTGAAACGGGACGTTAATAAAACTAAAATCCATGTTTAACTATTTAACTGATTTGCTTACGAGTCGAGTGCATCGAATTATATCTTTAACCCTTTGCACTGTTAAAAGTAATACGATGAATAATTATTTACCTATTATTAAGACTTATCGTTATTACTTAAGTTTATCGTTTCGAAAAATAAATATATATATTTGTTTTAAGTGAAATGCTTCCAAAAAATTAATTTACATCTTTTTACCACCCTATAGGTATTAGTGACTATCAAAATTTTAAATATATAAGACTTCAAAATGATCCATCGTCTTGAATGGTATCTGAGAGGAGTCATAAGAGTACAAAGGGTTAAGTGCATAAAATAAATTTCATCCATAGACTTTATAACTCTGTGGAAGATTTAAGACCATTTATTATTTTACTAATTATTCATTGAATGGGAAGTTATTTAATTACGTAATAGAAAAAACTAAGTATATATGTGTTATCATGAAGAAGATAAACACACGTAAATTTCTTTTGTTTAAGTTAGGTATCTATCAGACTTAAATTTCGGTTTTTCCTACAAATGCGTATCTCATTTTTTATTCCAGGAGAGAGCCACCATCCGTTTTTAAATGCTATACAATTTTTCCCATATATTTAATTTCTGTAACAGTTTAAATGTTATCTTCATTTCAAATTCATAAATATTTTCTACCATTTACCTATTTGAAATTTTATTTTTGTATGTATGTAACCACACATGTTCTTATACAATTTCTAAAGAGAATATAATTTCTTTTTAACCATATGGAAGACGCAGTTGGCCAAAAATGGCAACTGGACCCCCCCCCCCCAAATAAATTGCAAAGCAATCCAACTGGCTTTTTATCTGCGTTGATAGCTAATTTTTGTTGAATTATGTGATTTCCACAATGAAATAGCTTTCTCGTCACTTTATTGCCGAATTATGTACTATTAAATTTCTACCAGTCTGCTATCTTGTTGAAGTACTTTGTGTTGAATCCCTGCGTTTACCTTACCTTCCCTAGTGTTAAATCAATCTTATTGGAGTGTTTTATTATAGATACTTCAATATCCTGGTGGGATAATTTTGATTCGCAGTCGGAAAAGCGTATGTTCGAATCTAATTGCCCAAGCCAGTTAATTTAAAACTGTTAACCCGCAAATTAACTTATATTCTACTTGTTTAGTAGAGATACTGTCATATCTGGTTAACAAGTTAAACTTTATTCCATGTAAGTTGAATCAGCGTAGATGTTTACTTACAAGTGGCGTTGCCCCATGTATATTTATAGTTTCAATATATAATCATTGGTAAAAGTGAAGTTCAGCGTGCCCCTTGTCGCGAAAAGGATGCCAAGTAGCCAATAAAGATTGCGGACAAAATAAATACTTCTATAAAACAGTGAAATATATGTGATTGATCTTAACTGATAAGTATTCTAACTTTTATTTTGTTCTAAGATTTATTTAATCTGTAACTGACATTTTAATTTTTTCGTAGATTTTGGGATATCTATCGCTGTTTATCTTAAAAATTCGGAAGAGGTTTTTCAAATCGACTGGGTCGGTCTGTTGTGTAAATAGCAAAATCTAGAGCCTGTCATGTCTTTCGGCATCTGAAGGCACTAGACAGAATTTTTTAACTTAAAAAACATCCTACGCCTTCACTAGCGGCGGGAGCGGGAATCTAGTAGCTTCGCTAGCATATTGAACATACGGACTGCTTGGATAACAGGGACAGTACTTACAAACAAATATCCTTTCCTAACTTCATCTACTCCTAAATATATATATTATTCCACTCACTCTTTGTCCATTAAACTGATTCAAAATGCATTTGCACGACATCCATTCTTACAAAATTGAATACATAACAAATTATCAAAGAAACAAACGTTAGAACACCAAAAACATTATGAGAACTACGAAGAATTACATTGCAGCTGACTTCTAAAGTAAGAATGCAGACGATTTTTTAAAGCGCTTACTGACAGTTGAAAATAAAAAATTTGTGTTCGTATTCACATTAAAAATAGAATTGTAGAGTCTTATTAGTTGTAAAAAACTTTCAGTTGTAATAAAGAATGAAATTAAAATCCTTAATCGATATTTTTCATTATATTTAATTTCCCATTTTACATAAAATAGTTGCAGTTCATGTACAACTCAACTATTGTAAAAAGTAGTAAACAAAGCATAATTAAGTTTGCTTGAAGAGCGTTCCACTGGGTTACCATACTGGCGAGAAACTCGAGCAGGGAGACACACTAATCTTCACTTAAAATATAATCATCATCGAATCTGTAATCATACGAAATCACAAAAAATTTATTGATATGACGCCATATCACTAAATAATGAGTGGAATGGTAAAGTTAATGGATGTTCGGTTAACGAAAAATTCCTGTTAGAAGCATCGTCTTTGAGCATGTTATGTTCACGAACCATTCGAAACAATTGCCCATTGTGTCGCTGTTGGTCTTCTCAGGCGTTCTAATACGCTGAAGACAGATACGAGTTTGCTTGTGTTTTTTAACTAGTGTTTTCTACGCACCATTAATAAATGGCATCAGCTGTGATTCCTTTAATTATTTCGTCATTTTCAATGTTTATATCAATAATCAACATATTGAACATGAATTTTTCAAATTTCTTATGTTTTTACCTTTTGCTTTTTCGAAGAATTGCTGTTTTGGATTTCAGATGCTTTTAAAGTGGCTCCACCTTTTATCCGGAAGCAATGAATATTGTAGAGAATTGATGGAACTCGATTGCTAAAGAAATTTGAATTCATTAATAGTTAGTGACTGTAAAAGACGGAAAATTTAACCATGCAATTTGAAAAGGTGAAAGATGACGAATTTTTCATCCAGTATTGAAACATTTTCCACTCGAAATACCTCAATGGAAAAATAACATGCCTTCAGTGAAATCTCCGATAGAAAATAATAAATGAATCCTCCTAGAAGAAAGAGAAAATAACAGCAGCCATTTGAAATTCCAAACCCTGAAACTGAACGGTGGAAGGATAATGAAAATCTTTTTTTTTTCCTGCATGAGAAATTTTCTCAAAAAAATAATTCAGAGCCATTAAGAATTGTCCTTGTTTTAAATCATTTTCATAAGGATTTTGGTAAGAATTTTTATTTTTTTATGAATATTATAACTAATTTTTGTACAAAAGGATACTACAAATAATAATTGCAAATTTTATATCGTTAGAGGAAAAAGTTGCATTTTGATGCAAGTCTTGCATTTTGTTTTCAGAAAGTTTCATGATGCATTACATAATAATAATTATCATACAGTAAGAAAATTCTAAAGGTAGGACTTTATGTTTATAAACTAATTTTTCTGAAATCTCAAAATACCATTGTGTTAGTAATTTTGGTCTCTGATGCAAAAAAATATACCCAGCATCTGCATTATGATGAAAAATAGAAGTTGTATTTAATTTGTTATATTAAAATTTCAGTTTATTATCATATAATACATTTAAATAATTAAATTTCTTGCAAGTTTTAGCAAAAGTATACAGTGGCGAATAAAAAATAAATTCTTATCATTTTCATTCCTCAGCAGACAGAAGATTTTAAAACTATATGCTCTTTCATCCCATATCTATACATGGTTACACAATTGTGGATCTTAATCATGTCAGTAATTAAATCGAAATATCCTCATTACCAAAACTTTTTAATTCTGCATACTCTTAGAAATATCGACATCGTAGAAAATTTATGAAACCTGACAATCTCAGTGGACCTTCAAAGGCAATTTATAGACTTCGGATGTTAATATTCATAAATTAGCTACTTTGCCGGAGCTATGCAATGAATCAATTTTTATGTGTCGGAGCACTTTAAAAATAACAACACAGGAGAACCCGGAAGGTAATTTCATACTTTATAAAAATAGAAAATGTATAAATATCTACTTATTGTTATGAGTGCTCTTATATTTCCCCACAGTTTAATCATTATAATTGATATGTTTACAGCAATTTTTCTGAAAAATGTGAAATTAAATTTGCACATTCTGTCATAACAGGAATAACCAAGAGGCATTTAATTTTTCAGGCATTGAAGTTAATTACAAATTTAGTGCAAGTTACTGTAAAACTTCTTTATATTGAAAATTAAGTTTTTGAATTATCTTCCTATTTAATTGTTATTCAATTATTTTCTTGATAATGGTACTCCAACAGCGGAATTATCCGATGTTGATGTTTAGATTCAATGATTTTAGATAGTATAAAAATCTTTTTTAACGAATCGAATCTTTAATTACATGCTACGGTATAGTAATTAGTGTTAAATTTAAACATGACACTAATGAATAATTCTAACTCGTTTATTTATTACTTTCCAAATAACAAAACTATTTGAAACGAAACAAGCTATTTTGATTACTAACTTCATATATGGGACATTAAGCCATAAATGAAAGTTTTCTTTTGCAGCTTATTTGGGCAAAACAAGTTAACAAGTGATATTTTGAATATAATCAAACTTTTCACTAAATATCACAAAATATTTTAGTTTTTGAGATATAAGAGAAGTAGTATATAGAGTTATGCGTTTGAATAGTACTTTACATTCCAAATATATAGTTAAGCACAAAAATAATAAAATTTTGATATTTTCTTCAACAAATACTTATAGTTTTTACCCCGAGTTCTTGATTGGAAATTTAGCCGCTGGGAAAATACCATAAAGTCACGATTAAACAAACATTTTGTGTTTAAATATTTTGACATGTCTCATCAGTCTGAGATACGATTAGGTGCAAAGTGGCTATAGCAAAGATTGAACATATTACATGGTTTTGACAAAGGGGCTAAAGAAAAACGTCTAGCCTGTGAAATATATATGATAAATCCTTTTTGAAGCGTACTAGATGATTTTAAATTATATAGGATGTAATTTCAATTTTATTCGTTCTTTTATACAGTTGAGGAGTAAATGGGAGAAAACATATTTGCCATGTCCTAAAAAAGTGTGGATTTACTGAGAATTATTGGAATCTTCAGCCATCTCACTAGGTAGTCAAAACTGAAACGCTGACTGTTGAAAAGAAATAAGTCAAACTTCAGTATTTTTCTTTCTGTAAGGTGAATACACATCTCCTTCATTGCAGAAGATAAACATGTCTGGTAGAAGATAAACATGACTATCTCCATAGTTTACATATGGAGATGACCAGAGTTTCATTAATTACAGATAGAGAAAAAGTCCCGGAGGGTTTTCCTGTCTGTTGTAAACGCCATGACTCTTAATTAAAAAAAACCCCTAAAAAGCTCTGTGTGAAGGACAAAATAACTATGGGTTATGAGCAGATTTTATGGCAAATATTTCTTTGATTTATATACTTCTACAGGATATTTATTACTTTCGATAGCTGATTATTAATGTTTTGGAGAATATTAAGTATTTTCTGTATCAAGATTTCTGTATTTCATATGAAAATGGGAAGAGATCTAATGAAATCTGTTCAATGATTCTGTCATAAGTTAAAAATAAAATTGACGAGCCTGGAGAAAATTTAACTGCTTGAGGTAAACGTTCTGGACGAAACAAAACAGCAGTTTAGTTCTGTACCTGTCTAAATAAAAATTGTCTGATATTTCCAATGATCGCCATTCCTTTATGTCTAACTGCGATGAGTTCAGAATTGTAAGAAAAATTCAGAAAACCGAAAAAGTACAATCTGCGAAATTATCCGAGGTCTGTACGTTTAAAAAGGAACGACTTATTGCACATTAAAGCTAAAATTTCCATCATCTAAGAAAAAGGATCTGTTTTTTTTTCTTTTAATCTTTTTTATGTAAGGGGTTGTCTTCACATTAAAATTCGTACGAAAGTAGTTTTTTTTTTTTCAAACAAGCAACGTCCTATTCTGACGCAAATTCAAAATTGAATGGTTAAATAGCTGGAGTGCATATAAAAGTTTTCCTTTTCAAAGACATTTAATAAAGAAAACTTGAAATTTAAGATTTAAAATATTAATCAAACGAATTTAAGATTCCTAATATGTCTCAAAATATAATTATTGATTAACATTAAACTTTTGCATAACATAAATAAAAAAATTTAATTTTTTGACATTAAAAATTCTTTTAAGAAATAATCACATTTATAACTTCTTTAAAATAGAAATGTATCCAAAATTATTTTGATGTCAATCGAAACAAAACAAAACAATTGAAACATCGCTGTGTAAACTTTCAGCAGTACCATAGATAGACAGGAAATATCTAAATCACTCAGAATACTGTTCTTTTCCCAATTTTATAAATAGATTAGTTGAAAACCCATATCACTACAGTGAAATAGAAATGATTTTAGACTAATAATTAGGTATTAGTGTAATATTTTTCTTTTCAAAATACTTGTGATACAAAAAGCGTGGAGTAATCGAGCATTCGATTGAATTAACAGAATCTATTTTGCTAGCATTCAAATTGGGGAATGTTCGTTTTCGTTGGAAGATTTTTAAACAAAGTTTTTCCTTTGACATATTGTTTCCTTCTGTTTTTAAGATTTTTTTTTACCAATAGATCGTAATATGTTGAATTCAATGTTAATCATGTAAGAGAAATAAAATTAAACAGGGGAATGTTAAAATAAATTATATTTTAGAAGAGTAATTGATAAAAATATAAAATATACTTATTTATGTATAGATAAGTTTTAAAAGGCTTAAATTTTGGATTCAACTAAAATAAATTTTCTATACTTGTATGGTTTTCGTTACTTTACATGGAATTAAAAAAATTTAATTGATTTACTATATTATTATCCCGTTTTAAAGCTGCACAAAAACAACTTTCGGACCCATGATTCTAAACCATACATTAATAAAGGACAATAAATGAATCGACTTTCCCCTAATAGAGGATATGATAGAAGTAGAAGATATATTCTGGAATGTTATTGTTTTAAATGTTGCAAAAAATATCTTCTTAAACCTTTTGCGTAAAATGATGATATATTCCACCAATTGTTATACCACACATGATATTTTAATGCAGAAATCTTTTCACAATGCAAACCACTTATTATTTTGAATCAATTGATACTAATGGGTTAAATGAAGGTGTCAAAGCTGGAAAGGATTATATATATATATATATATATATATATATATATATATTTTTATTTTTTATTTATTTTATATATATATAAAATACTTTTTATTTATTTACTCAAGTTCAAATACATTTCTTTAAACTTGTAATGGATGACACTTGATATTAATGTAGTTTTTTCTAATATTAAATTATTAATTATATTTAATAAATTTTTAATACTTTAAATAGAGTTTTAGCAATTTGAAATGAAAATTGAAATCAACAGGCAGTATTTCAATCGATAAATTGGAAGGATTTCAGTATTTTTTACGTGAAGGTGAAGAATGCTAGTTTAATTATTGCGAAAATGAAATTTTTAAAATAAATTGATTAACTTTATTTTTATATGGGAGAAAAAATTCTCTTATATAAGATATTTATCAGCATATAAATTTAGGAATAAATACCGTCAGTGGCGAAGCGTGTAGATCGCTGGAGAAACCTCTTTTACCACTTTATATTGTGATTATGTCCTGTGTATATGCATATTTATATTAATTGTAATTATTTAATAAAAAGTAAGTAAAAAAAATTTCTTTGTTGATCTAAGTAGGCATTGACTTACATTTTTTATATTACTTGTTTACCCATAGATTAATGCAGAAATAAAATCGTGGTCTGCATTTTCTGACTAACAAACTATAGATTGAAGGATTTTGTGCAAATTATAGATTGTGCTGGGAACTGATGATAACTGTAATTACGTTAATGATGCATTGGCTTTTGAATTAAAAAGGTATTGTTCTTGATTTTACAGTAGGTTAATTTTTAAACTATAACATATTAAGTTTCATGGATTGAAAAAAATGATGATTAGTCTTTGTCTTCTACGAACCTATGAAACTGATTTGAGAACTTCTAAATTGAACTAAGAAAATGAAAGGAAGCTATTAGTAAAATGAATGGAAAGTTCTCTGAGTTCCATTACCATTTGGCCTTAACTATTTAAATGCTTCTTTTAGAAAGAAAGGTAGAAAATGTTAAGGAATTTCTAATAGCTTGCATTTTGCAACATCTTTTTTCCGAAATTCGAAAATTTAGTGGAACTTTTTTATTAACGACCCTGAAATTTTTGTGAAAAATTAGTTTGTAAAATTTAGGGATTTTTAAAATAAGTTTTTTGATGTGTATTAGTTTCTAAAAGTAATATTTTCTGAAAGACAAAATCTATTTTTGCTGTACATAGAACACTTTTTTTTTATTCAATAAAAGTTAATGTAAGCACTTTTCAAAGTTTTTCAATAACTTGAAACTGAAAGATAATGCCAGTTATTACTCTTTCGGTGTTACGTTATTTGCTTTTCAAAGAATTTGTAATCTACGACGCTTTTCCACAAATATTGGAATTTTTGAATAGTAAGAAAAACAATACGCAGAGAAGAAAAGATAATGTTTGATAACAAATTTATTCTTCGAAACCATTTGCAGCTTTATTTGAATCTGTTATATTAAACTTTAGAAATGCTTAGAAAATGTTTTGACTGAAATATAAAGATATAAACAGAAAAGTACAACTTGGCTTCGAGTTTCAAAACAATTGTATAAACCAATTCTTCCTATACTATTGATGGATTCTGAAAGAACTGAGGCATTTCTTAAACTTATTTTAAATTTTTTCTGAATGTATCTTCAATCACAAAAGCATTATATAGTTAATAGAGAAAAAAGGGGCGGTGGCAGGAGACTCTTATTCGTCTGAAATATATTCAGATTTCTCTCAAGTTAAAATTTCCTCAATAACACCGAATAAGATAATAGTATCGCTGCTCCAATTTTTCATTAGTTGAAAGTTTCAGATTCCATGAGGGACAATTACTGATACCTTCTCCAGTGTATACGATATGACGTAGTGGATATTTACTTTCGAGAATACGAATTATACCGAGAGAGAAAGTATTATACTTTACAAAAAATGTGACTTCGAGATTTTTATAAATTTTCACAATCCATACCCTTGAACCTGAAAAACGCATTTCGGAATTATGTTTATATATGAACAATGCAATTTCTTATAACTGTGAGAGAGATGGAAGAAATTTGGTATGAAATCTTAATATTTTATTCGTGGATTTTTATCATATATTCAGAGAAATGCAGTATTAATTCCGTGCCTGTCCATGCATAAGTTAATACAATCATTGCAAACTGTAAACTATATGGAGACTATAAACAAAATAAAATTTGGTGTATAGTTTTATCATCTAAATTATGGATCGAAACAATTTTTGAGCCAAATTTTTCAACGGATTGATCATTTGTCCGTCTGTTCAATCGCAAATATGTAAATGTTACAGATAACACGTAATTTTTTAAAAACTTTTTATTCCTACTTAGGTCAACAAAGATTTTTTAAAGTTATTTTTTATTAAATAATTATCAAAAAATTATTAAATATCAAAAAACGTAAGGCATAAATGTATGTTAGTTTAAAAATTAATGTTAATCTCATTTAAATGTTCGTTTGAACTTTTGAATAAGAATTTGAACGAACCATTGCACAGTTCCTCGACATGAATATCATCCTTTGAAATAAATGTGTGCCTAAATTTAGGATTTTCTTTTATGTAAAGATCTATGTCAAATAAATTCGCAGTATTTTAACCTTTTTATGAATAAATAAATGAATTGAATCCTACAATTAATTCACATTCTCAACATATATATATATTTATATATCTTGTTTCAATTTTTAATCGTTAATGTAACACTTTTTATTCATCCACAAAAGTTTAAAACATTTTTTTTTTAATTTATAGTTGATGATACTTGATCTTAATACAGTTTTTTCAAATATTAACTCATTATTTTAATTTAACTAAATTAATTTTTAATACTTTAAATCGATATTTAGCAGCTTGTAATGAAAATTGAAATCAACAGGCGGAAGCTGAATCGGAAAAATGCAAGGATTTCAGTATTTTTCACATAAAGGTGAAGAAGCTCAATTCTTGTGAAAATCAATAATTTTTGATAAATTAATTAATTTTAGTTTTATATGGGAGAAAAATTATATAAGTTACTTATCAGATTATAAATTTAGGAATAACCGTCAGTGGCAAAGCATGTAATTGCCGAAAAAAAATCTTTTGCCATTTAATATTGTGATTCTGTCATATGCATACACATATTTATGTTAATTGTAATTATTTAATAAAAAGTAACTAAAATAAAACATTTCTTTATCGACCTAAGTATGAATTGACTTAAAATTAAAAAAAAAAATACTATTTGTTCATCCACATTAATTGTATAGAATCGATGATGTATACATAAAAAGGTATTTAATATTTTCAACCTGCTCGTATGAAGCCAGTAATAAAAATAATGAAGATTTTCATAAAATTTATAAAATTTGATTTAAATGAAAAAAATGCAGAAATAAAACTGACATTATTCAAAATTTTACTTTAATTAAATTTTAAAGCATGGCGGGTATAGTTTTTGAGCAATAATATGCTCCTAAGCTATTGAGGAAAGGAACAATAAAATCTTGCCTCATTTTTAACCGAAAGCCTAATCAAAAATTCTAAAGCGCCTTTTTAGGGATCATTTATTTCTACTTACATTAACTAGACGGCATTCGATAGCTCTTGGCCCATAGGTCTGACCTTTAGAGAGTTTAAAAAGATTTTTTTCATCTCTTGCGGCCCAAATTAATTAATTAATTCATTCATTTGTTTCCAGATCAGGTTTCCATTAAGGTTCAATCAAACTTTCCCCTTCATAAATCAAATGCAAAAGGAAGTACATTGCTCGGCGATTACAAATGACGCCACGGGACAGAAAATGATTATAAAGATAATTAAAACATAAATAAATCCTGTAAGTATAAGAAAATTAATTTTTAGTCTAGGCAAAATTTGATGATTTGAAATGCTTTTAACATTATGAAATTTTTTTTAAAATGTCAGAAAATTCACTAATTAATTATTCTTAAAAATGATATATTAATTAGTTTTCATATTCGAAGCACACCAAGATAATGTTTTGTAATTGTCAAATTCGTTTCTGATATTTGGAGGAATAGAAAAAAATCTATTTGGAGTTATAACAGTTTAAAAACACGATAAATAAAAAAAATAACAATTTGATGAATAAAATTTGGTAGGTTGTATTTTAGGCGCCAAAACAGTAGATTGAATTTACTAAGAAATCTGTCATCACAGAGCGTCTCTTGCTCTCCAGTTGTTTACATGTGAACAATAACAGCTCAAAAACAGCGACGAGCTAGAGGAATGAAATTGAGGATGTAATATTATCATTACGGTTGTTGATCTTATCAAATATTGAAATGGAGTAGTCTTCTGAAACTTTATAGCATATTCCAATAAAGGTCTTGTTCCCCTTTCTACGTCATCATAAATTTTGGGTAATTAGTCAGGTCGTAGATGCCATTGGTAATCAAGTTTTTATTTTTAATGTCCCCCAAATGAGAGATGTGTGCTTCGTAGTGTAGAAAAAAACTCGGCGCATTTGTATTATATATTATGAACTATATGCCATTCGGAGAAATGTTTAAAATGCTCGGAAATTCGGAATATTTATGAAAGAACATGTTAGTGCACGATTTTTGGGAATGAATCGCTGGAATGCAGTCAATACATGCCAGGAAATAGGATGTATTTCGTATATTTTTCCCCGAACAATCAAAACCAAAATTCGACCAAATTTCATTTATCTATTAGGTTTTTGAATTATTCCTTTAACATGGGTGCAAAAGAACAGGTTGAAAGATGATCAACCTCTTGTTGGATCTCGTTCCAAATCCGGTGCAAATCTAAATTTTATATACCAAATCTATGTACCAAATTTTATTTATCTCTTTTTGCTTCGTAGTTATCTTGTTAACATATATTCGGAAATCGGATGCACAATTTCCTCTAAATTATTTTTTTTCAAAATTTATTATAAATCTATGAATTTGGTAAAAGATCATATACCAGATTTCATCTGTCTAGATGAAAGTTTTTGAGTTATTGTATTTGCAATCAGACATAATTCTTAAAATTTGATTTCAGGACTTGGAGATCTGAAATTTGGAGATTCGTCGAAATTTTTTATGGTTATAATACTTTTTTCTGGATACTTCGAATTCGAGAAAGTAAAAAAAAAATGTCCTGACGTTTCATCTAATCGTTAATCAATATCAAAGGCGTAAGAGACAGAGGTCTTCAAATTATTCAAAGCAATTTGTAAACCAGATGTATTCCAAGACATTTCTTGAATCTTTAACTCGTTTAAAGTTTTTCTTAAGTTCTGCATTAATCTACATTAAAATAGTGGAAAACGAGACAAAACTAATTACTGACTACAAATCAATTACTTTAATTTCTATTTCAAAATAAAAGGGATTCTTCAAAATTCAGACATTTTACCAAATGTCTTTCAAAGAATTATAATTCTTTTAAGACAACTCTGATAAACAATAAAAATGCAGATTACAAAATTCAGTCAAACAGTAATTTTGAATCACGTTTTTAATCTTAGAACGTTGGCTGTCACTAACGTTATCTGGTTTGCTCTGAATCATAGTTACCATATAATTACAGAGGGTATTTAGAAAAGTTTAGAACAATTCAAATTTTTTTAAAAAAGGAAATAATGTTTTGGAATAATAAAATTCTTAAAACATCTTAATATTTAAAACGAAATATCCTTTGCTATTCTTAAATTAATTCTTCTTTCAAAATGTTACACTTTAAGAAATTGTATGGGGCCACGGTGGTCTGTTAGTATGGTCTTGGCTCGTGAGCAGTAGGATTCCAGGTTCGAGACTTGATTCCTCCGAAGAACTGTCGTGTAAGGTGGCCATTGCACGCTAAATTCAACAGGGCCAAACGTCCTCCCGCTGGTGTGGCGTAATTTGGAGGGGGGGGGGAAGTGCAGGCTCAGGTGTCATCCTCGTCATCTGACCACGTTTCAGAATTATGAGGTCCATTCCCAGACAGCCCTAGTGTTTTTTTACAACAGGGCATTAATATAACTAAACTAACAAACTAGTAAAGGAGTTGTGATTAAAACTGTGACAAGTGTTTTTGCAATGAAAATATATGCATATATATTATGCTTTTGGTCTGTTGAAAAGAATTCATTTTGCCGGTGTTCTGGATCAGGGGTAGTGCGTCCTCTTCGTGATTTGGGAGTCCTGGGTTAGAGTCATGATTCGGACATGGTTGTCCTTCCCCTGTATTGTGTCTGTGAGATGCATGAAAGAGCCTTCCTGTAAAAAGGGGTTGTGCAAGCGAGAGCGTGCGTATCGACTTCATATGAGCTAGAAGTCAGACTTCTGTCCTAGGTTGCTCAGGGGTCTTTATCCTCTGAAGCTACTGCATCCCCTTCCATGGTAATAAAGCTGATACAACATCATCATCAAAAGTATTCTTTTTGAGTGCAAACCCCGATTGATTTAAAATTGAAAATAAAAGAAGGGGAATAAAACTCAATAACCTGGAAATTTTATGAAAATCTTTCCTATCATGGAAATCATGATGCAGACTTATAGTCCAGAAAAAAGGAATTGAGGCACAACATAAAATTGTCTTTTTATTTGAAGCATTAAATATTGGACTTCGTAATCCTTTAAAAGATGTGCAAATTCTCTGTGTGGATGCCACTTCCTTTATTATAGATTGATGAAGAAATATCATCTAATTAAAGAAAGCCCGAATTAAAGGCTTCAGTCATATTAACCAAGGCGTTAATAAAATCAGTTTCATGTGTCGATGCATATCTCATTCGCATTTCACTAACTTTAATTCTCCAACTGTATATTTCGTATCACTAGATTCTTGATTTTAAGCATGGGTTTGATACTATGGAAAAGATACTTCATGTAAACTAGAATATTCTGAATATTTTGTAGATTATATGGTGCAGAAATTTGGAAAAAGGATGGCAACTGAAGTGTATCCATTCTTCATTGTATAAAATTGCTATGTATGCCTCATATTAGCTCTCATGCGACTTTAAAACGACTCATTATCATTCTAATAAAACGAGCACTTATTGAATAAACTTTTTCTCAATATTAAGTAATTAATGAAGCGGTAATAATTATAGATCTGTTGATCAGGGGGTTTAACTGATTACTAAACCTATACAATAATTTTAAAATGATATATTTTCGGTCGCATACTGTGTTTACCATAGGCCATTGAATTCATTGCTAAATATAGCGTTGAATACAATAATAAAATTACTTCAATTTTAAAAGTATTTGGATCTTTTTGCAAATGTTATCTCTAGGAAGCTAGTAAAAACTTTACAATTGGGGGGGGGTAAATATTGCTTATTATTATTGAGAGTTCCATTCTGTTATTGAGTTAAATACTCTTTGACGTGTAATTGGACAAAAATATAACTGGATATATTGAAATATTTTCGATTGGAAAATGCAGCTTATGGGATTGAAATAAATGTGATGAGTATGGATATTTGAAACATGTGAAATGAATTAAAGTTATTAATGAGAATATATGAAGACCATTAGAAATGTACTTTGGTTGAAAATTTCGATGAATATTGGAAAATATTGGGCTTGTATCGTGATCGTAAAACAGTCTGTTGTGTTATGGGTTGACTGATTAATCATACTGAGATAAAAGTTTCAATTTCGGAATGATGTGGAAGTTTATATATTAGGCTAACGGTTAAGGATTGCGAACTAAAGATGATTTAACATTTAGTGATTGTTAGTGCGTGTCTTTAGGGCCGTGGTGGCCTGGTATTAAGGACTCAACCTCGGAGGGCTTCAATTTCTATACCTGTACATTCTCTCACTGATGTGGAAGTTTGGAGAGGGGGATGCCAGTTCAGTATCCTCGTCATATGACCGTGATTCAAAATTACTAGGTTCTCTCAAAATAAAACTAATGCATCTTTAAAACGGGTTGTTAATATAATTAAACTAAACTTTAATGTCTTCAGTCAGGAGAATTGGAAGTTCAAAAATCGAATCCACAATGGCTCTACACTTAAGCCTTAGGTAGGCATTACACAGGCCGAAATTAAAAATTCTCTCATTATGTGGAAGTCTGAAAATTAAAATGCCATTCTCGTCATTTGATCACAATCCAAATTACTAAGTCAGCTCCAGGCCAGCTCTTGTGCTTCTGTAAAAAGAGGCGGTATTCTTACAACTCACCTAATGATAATGGATTTTCGATAATTTCAATACGAAATTTGATCAAACAAATTGATAATTCAAAAGGATTGTGAACAGCAGAATGAAACTTTATCGCAAACTAGCACATACAAAGCAAATTATGTTTGATTTTGTAATGAAATGAAGAAAACGGCGCTTTCAAAATGTAGTGTAAGCACACACACACACACACACACACACACACACACACACACACACACACACACACACACACACACACACACACACACACACACACACACACACACACACACACACACACTTTTTGCATATTCATGTAATTTTTTTTGGTCTAAGAAATGCTTTAAACGTTATAATTCCTTAAAATCTTGATCTGAATATTTGAAGATTTATTTTCGAAGCATATGTAGGGCCGCGGTGGTCTGGTGGTAAGGTCTCAGCTTCGAAATAGGAGGGTTTCAGGTTCGAGACTCGATTTCACCGAATAACCGTAGTGTGATTGGGCCTCTTGCAGGTTAAATCTGTCAGGCCAAACGTCCTCCAGCTGGTGTGGCGTGATGAGGAGTGGGGGTGCCAGTTCAGGTGTCGTCCTCGTCATCTGATCGTGATTCAAAATTACGAGGTCCATCCCAAAATAGCCCTCGTGTTGCTTTAAAACGGGAAGTTAATATAACTAAAACTAACTAAACTAAACTCGTAGCATACGTAAATGTAAAAAACAACATCCGAAATGAAACAAACAATCGAGAGCAGTATGTTTTTACTGAAGCTAAATAATGAGATATTTAATTACTTATAAATATTAATACAAAACTAAAAATTTTTGCTATCATTTTACCATCACATACTTGACTAATTAGCAGCTACTTGACTGAATAGTTACAAAAATTGTAATCACTTGTTTCAAATAAATTTCAAATAAAAAAAAACATTCATTTCCTAGAATGTGTATAAAGAAATGTGTATTAAAATGCGAGCACAAGCAATTATTGTATGGAAGTCTGTTAAAATCTAAATACTCTTTTATGATTTATTCTGAAATTTAATATGCCATATGAAACGAGTGAGATGATGACCCAGTATTTAAAAGGATATATAAAGATTTATCTATAATGATTTTTTACAAAGGCTAATTTTGTTGAAATGCATGATATTTTTTAATGTTAATTATTATTTTTACTTTTAAATTCATTTCTGTTTTCAAATATATAAATCCTTTATATGTCGCAAAGCAAGTTTAAATGTTTCAAAGCTCAAAATGTAGATAAATGTAAAAAAAATCCATTAACAATTTATTATCCTGAAAAATCTGAAAATTAATTTTAGTTTGCATAAAAAATTATTGCGGAAAAAGAAAAGCATAAACACTCAATTTTGCTTCAATCGTATTTGAGAGTTTCGTTTTAGTTCTTAAATCTGAAAGAAGATGTCACCCTAATCGCACATTTCAGTCTCGCTGAAAGTTGGAGAGAAACTAACTGCGGTAATTGGAAAAACCGAATAACTGTCAACAAGTTGGTCTTATTAAATTATTCCTCGCTATTTTTCAGTAAAAAAAATATCAGTTTGACATTTTTTTCTCTCTCGATATTAAAGCATTGAAGTGTATGATAAATTGTGGCCTGCTTTTTGAGAAAAACATTCATTAATAAATAAGAGTTTATTTTTGTAAGTTTTTTCAAATGACCTACTTCGTAATGTGAAGCAAATAAATTTATTAACCTTCTAAAAATAAAGTCCACAACGTTTTTTGTCTACTAAAAAGAAGAAATTATTACTTTTTTTTAATAACTGTATTTTTTTTATTTGATTTGCACTCAATACATATAAAATACTATGATTTTCGGGAATTGATTTTTTTTCTTGAAATCTCAATAAGCTGTTTATAAGCATATGAAACTAAAATTTAATTAAATCATTCGATTGATTGATAGTTAAATTTTAAAAATTTTCAATAGTGTATGGTCATTTTTAATAAAAAATTGCATACTATTTCGAAACTGCATAGCATTAGAAAGTGTATGAAAATTGGATAATAAGATTTAATTTTCACATATATGAAATAAACCCAGTTAAAGAAAAGTATACAATAATCAATTCTTTTTAATAAATATTGATTTTTTAAGTTCAGAATTTTAAAAATGTTTTCTATCGTAGAAGATAGCATTCTATAAACTGCTTTCTATCAAATAAATTAGATTTGTAATTTTAAAAAAATGTAAGGAAACATGAACAAATGTAGAAATGGGAAATGACTGATGGATAAAACGCATATGAGAATATATTTTAATTCCATTTTCTAAAACAGGAACCCCCCCCCTCCTTTAATTCAAAATTGTCTGACTAAAATTGCTTACGTTTCCTTGAGTATCGTAATGTGATGATTGGGACGAATAAGGAATTTTTCGCCAAAGGCGGACTGAATATCGAAATAAAATTTATCTTGGAAAATGAAGTTATAAAGATATTTCGAAAAATTAAGAATTCCATGCATTATTGAGATCGCCTCAAGGCATCGTATTATAACTATTATAATGTGAATGGTAATTACAGGAAATTAAGAGTTTTATTCATTTCAATTTTCATATTCTGGTTGATTTAACTCCAGTACTGGTAACCTGATGGTGTGGTAGAGGTATACTAAGAACAACACAAAACTGAGACGCTCTTCAATGTGGAAATGCATTAATCATGAATTTGGGCAAAAATAAATAAAGATAAGAAAAGAAATGAACCAGCAACAGGGAAGTGTAATAAATGATTTTAATCATGAAATTTACATAAGCTAAATATTGAGATGCAACAGAATATGTCCAAAATTTTATCCACAAGTTGTAAATAATATTTGACATTATTGTGCTTTAAATACTTAACATTCAGGAATACTGCCATATTTTAGACATTTGTGAGACTAGAAAAATGTAAGTGACGAGGTTTGCAATTCATTAAAAAAAGAACTCACGCCTTTTCTTTCTTATGGTTCCAGAAGGAAAAAAAAAGAAGGCATGATAAATCAGGCGATTTGTATAGGTCATTAAATTAATCATGTTAGATTCAGTGATTTCCAAATGTCACGTTAATTTTTTGTTTGACTTCATTGGTAAAATCAGGAAAGCTCCATTATTCTAGAACTACACTGAACAGCAAAACTACTGGGGAACATGTTGTTCTTGAAAATTTGCAGGCAAATCTTGGTGTAGAAAGCAAGCATTATAGTGCGCAATCGAGAAATCAGGAGGTAAGGTCTTATGAGGTGGCTCCTGACAATGCCCGTTCCATACACTAATCTGCAAATTATCGAATTTTTAAAATATATATTTAGATTAATAAATGCACCCAAGCTCATACAATTTTAAAATCAAGTGAACTATTGTTTATATACTATAATATGATAGAATATTTTAACACTTTAATAAAGATAATTATTAGATCGGTATTAAAGCTGGATACGAAAGAAAATTGACTTCCAATGCTCAGAAATCGCCGCATAAAGCACTGGTAGGGTAAATAATAAGTTTAAGAGTTGCAAATGTGTAAGCCAGTTCCCACGTAAACCCTACCGAAACAAGAAGATAGCGAATCTGCAATGCTGTTTCAGTCCAAACTATCTTTGTATTCCTTAGCTTTCCAGCAAGTTTTACCAACCTTGAAATGAATAAAGCTCACGGTGGCTTGGCGGTCACATTTTTGGCTTCGGGATCAGAAGATTTTCAGTTTCGAATTCCGACTTTACCGAGGGACCTTTACGTTAGTGGACTAGTGCACGTTTATTTCGCTGGTGCCTTATATCCTACCGTTAGTGGGGAGTGAAAATTTAGACAAGGGATGACAGATTCGGAGCCTTCTTTATTATCTGACCATATTTCGAACTATTTTATTTGCAAATTAATTTTTGTATTTCTCCGAAATGATATATTACTTTGACTCATCATATTGCCAAGTTTCCTACATTCTTATAAACTAGGATTTTTATTAGGTTATTAGTGATATTGCTGACGCCATTTGTCTCATATCTATGAGTAACATGGAATTTTCTCGACTGAAGTTAAGAGGTTATAGAAAAAAGATTCATAGCATCTAACATGTTAGTAAAACAGGAGCTTTTATGTTAATTTCTGCGCACGAAAGCATTCAATGAACAAAAGATAATTGGAATTAGGATTTTTGTATTCTCAAATTCAAGTTACAAGCAAGTTGAAAATGGCTATATTTTGTTGAAAGATAAATTATTTCGGTCATAAATAAAAGGTCAGTCTAACTGGATCTAACCCAATACCATGTAGGGGACCCAATACCATGTAAATAAACTTTTAATGAAATCATACATTGAGATATTAAGGAACAGACATTGTTGTAAACTTGAACTGTAGTTAAATGAATAGAATGATTTGAGTGTTCATCCCTTTTCTCAATTTTTCTCTACCGAAATCAAAGGGAAAGTATTTGATCCCGAAAAATTTTATACCTCTAGGACCAGCTATACGCCTGAATGGATGAAATCGGGTCTGAATGATGAGATACAGAATTCTATCCCCAAACGACGGCATTTGACTATACAGATTCTAGGAACCGGTAGGTACTCGAATATCAAAGAGTATAATAATTACTCTTCAAACTGCGAGGGAAGTGTAACCAGAATAGAGAAAGGAATGCTGAGTTAATGATAAACTAACTATAGGCTACGGATTAGAAACTAAGCATGAGTTAGAAACTAAGATGAAATATACTGAATATTATGCTAAGTCTGAAATATATTATTATTTCTTGTAGGTATGTCTGAAACTTTAATGTAAATAGATTGACTCATGTAATAGCAAATTAGTTGTGGATACAAAGGAGCTTGGGTTTCTATTTACACGGTTGTTGGAAACCGTGGAATGTATGTCATTCAGAATCCTGTCATCATATGTCAGTTTTAACTGTTAATCATCTGTGACTAAATGAAAGCGTAAATATTGTTCGAATTACTTAGTACGATTAATTCACTATAAACGATTTAAACTTCTATTAATAAATGCTTACATAATATCGAAATTGTAAAAGATTATGTTGTTAAAAGCATACACATATCTTTATATCTTTAATATATTGATGAAACTGGATAACGTACTGTAAAAGGAGAGCACTCCAGAAACAATCACCTTTGTCAAATTCTTCAAAGTTCAGAATGATAAGAAATAATTAACTGATGCTTGATATACTCCATATCTGAAAAAAGAAGTTAACCCTCCAGCTGAGTATCAGTCAATTCTCTGTTGTATCCCGAGTTTTTTGCAGTTTAGAATGTTTATTTTTACGATTACAGATTTTTATACTTTTATATTATCATCGAGTAACATATAGTATAAGTTCACTTTTTTGAGAAATATTTGAACTTACTTTTAAACATGGCATTTAAAATAGTGATTTTAAAGAATTACGCAGCCCGAGGGTTAACGAAAAGTTAGAGAAAAAACTCTATTAATTAAACTTAATATTAACTTGCACAATAAAGTCTATATTTGAAAAAGAATTGCTTCTAATTTTCGTGATATTCTCTATAGTGAGGCTTTACTGGATACGAAAATAATTTATTACAGCCTGCACTAATGTTAGCAACTATTTCCACCAGAGTTTGGTTTAATTTTGCACGCCATAGAGCTGTGTTCTAAAGCTTTAATATTTTTTAAGAGTTTAATTTCGATAAGAAAGCCTAATTCCAGAGAGTATTGAAGAATTTTGCACTATTATGAACTATGGGAATTAAAGATTAACATCTGAATTGGTATCTTTTAGTTTTATGAATTGTGCGAGAGTTTTACTTCTATTCTTCTAAACAGGAACTTTATAAAATCTTATAATTAATTAATATACACTTTTATCAAAAATTATTAATAATTTAGTGAAATTATCATAATTCTTTGGGTAGAAATATGCTTAATACGGGTGCAGAAGAAAAATTATTTGATAAAATCACTTACAAAAATAATGTACTTCAAATAAACTCACAAAAAAGTAATCCAAACAAAAGCATTTCATTTCACTAGTTCGTGATCCTGTTATGAAATTTAAATGATATAATTAGAAATAATAGTTTAAGGAATTCAGTATTTGAAAGTAAATTCTACCAAATTTCATGATATCTGATATTTGGGTGTTTAGTTTTTGAGATAAGAATATCACAAAACTCATTTATTCCTTGAAATATACTATTTTATTGTCTAAAATAATAAGACCAATATTTAAAATGACATCTATGTAGTGAAAAGCATTTAAAATAAATTTAAAAATGGCAGAACATAATGATTATTTTAAATACGGATTACTTTAATGAAAATTGTAAGAATCCCTATAAAGTTTAGTTGTTTCATGCTATGATAATATTGACTAATCTATTTTTTTATATTTTTATCTGCATTTTAGTAAAAGTTGCAACTAATTTAGCCAATTTTTACACTTCTAAGCAATAACTGAGCCATTAATAAATACAGTAATTAGCTTAAAATTGCTTCGAATGCATAAATATCTTAACTACTCTGTGGATTTTCTTTTGAATTCCGAAGACAAAATAATTCCAAAATAGAAGATATCTAAGTAGATAGCATACAATGAAAATAAGCCTGTAACTTAATCTTTTTACAGGCTTATTTGAGGGCGAAAATAAGCCTGTAAAAGGATTAGAAGACAGAAGTTATTCACTTACAAGTATTTCATATTTCCTGCGTATTCTTATATGGATAAAAAAAAAAAGAATTAAATGTCTGGAGTATGATTTATCCTCTAATTGGGATGTTAATCTTATCATCACAAAATATTCTACTATATCTCCGCATTGTTGTTCGATATTTCGAATGTCACACAATACCGCGAAAACTTCAGGTATTTTGCAACTGTTAGTTCTAACGAAATTGGAAGATCATAGTTTTACGAATTTATCTAAATATTAAATGAATTCACATATTGTATTAATGAATCATACGTATGAAATCTAATAAAATATTTCTTTTATTCACTCTTTCCCTATATATATATATATATATATATATATATATATATATATATATATATATATATATATATATTGCTCAAATTTTCAATCGTTAATAAAATACTTTTTATTCATCCACTCAAGTTCAAATACATTTTTAAAAACTTGTATCAGATGACACTTGATGTTAATACAACTTTTTCAAACATTTATTCCTTAAGTAAATTTAATTAATTTTTGATACTTTAAATAGAGTTTTAGCAGTTTGAAATGAAAATTAAAATCAACAGGTAGTAGCTCAATCGATAACCTGCAAGGTTTTTAGTATTTTTCACGTGTAGGTGAAGAATGAAATTTCAATTCTTGCTATGAGAAATATAGATCACCATCAGCTTCATAAATTAGAAACAAAAGAGAGAGAGAGAGAGAGAGAGAAAGGAAGCTAAATAAATAGTAAAAAACAAAAATAATAGTTCAACACCATATATAGAAGGGAAAATGGAAAACTTCAAGAACATTCGCTTTCTTATTTTATATTGTGATTCTGTCATAAATATACACATACTTACATTACTCGTAATTATTTAATAAAAAGTAATTAAAATAAAAAAAAATTTCTTGGCCTAAGAAGTGACTAAGAATTAACTCAATTTTTTTATATCAATTCTTCAGGTTTTTTAAGTCTATGGGGTAATAAAAATATTATTTGCATATAAATATAATATTAGTTACTGTTAATGCATTATTTCGAGCATGATAATAAAAAAATCAATAGATTTCATAATCGGGAATAAGTATTGTTATTTATAAAATAATGTTTTTCTTCCTCGCTTCAAGAACTGGCAGAAAATGGAAAAACGGAGAACGGAACTGAATGGACCTCCTCATGGTTAACATCTAATGGACTCATTTGGCCTCTTTCTATTATACTAACTAGATAACGCATTTTTCTCTTCTGTATGTTACGGTCTCGGTGGGATATCTTGATTTACTATAAAAAAGAAAAATAAAAGGAAAGCAATGGAGCTCAAAGGATTGTTCGTGGCGTTATTTAAGTTTTCTATTCTAGTGAAAGAAAAAATAATTATTAAATCTTATTTTCCATGCATTAATTCTCATCTCATAAATGGAGACGATATTTCTATTGTTTTTTTAAATGCATTTTTTATGCAGTAAAAGTTCTTTTGATGAATAAAAAGAATATTAATTTGAAAGAGCGTGAAATTAGCTAATTGTCCCAAGTGAAATCGACAAAACTCCTGCAAAACTTCTGTCATAGTTAGTTTTTCTCGGTTATATAAGCGACTTTATAGATTTATATAAGAAGAGGAATGAATGTATTTATAAGAATTATGTTCATACTGCAAAATAAAAATTATAAAACAATTTTGATTGATAAAATCAAATAATTTGCTTCAAAAAGGAAAACGATTCTTATGATAATAAAGCTTTTAAATACAGGATGTCTCAAAAATTTTGACCGCAGCTTTTATTCCATACATATTGATCATAGACGCAGGCTATAAATTCCAAAGTTGCGTAACAAACGTGTGAAATATTAAGTCGATTAAAATTTTCTGAGGATTAGACTGAAAAAAAATATTAAATTTAAATTTTTATACGGACCCCGCACAAAATAAAATTCCTCACGAATAAAATTTGTCCCATCCTTTTATAAGGACATGTACGAAATCTCAGTATTTCACCACAAAGTCTCAAAGATATAAAACCACATAAATACTGACTCAAACCACTTTCGATGCCTGGATATGAGTTAGTAAAGAGGAAAGATCATGTCGGATGTTCGTGCTTTAGGGGTCGTGCACAAATAAACAAATGAAATAATGGTTGAATAAATAAATAGCAATTATGCTATTTATTGGTTCAAAAGTATTAAAAATTTATAGAAATAATAACGCAATGGAAAGATTACTTAAAGAGAAGATTGCATAAGTTCTTTTACAAGTTCATTGACTATGCAATTTTTAAGTTTTGGATAAAAGTTATGATATAAAATGTTAAAGTATTTTTCAAGAACTATAGATTTTAAAATTTGTATTTAAAACTGAAAATATGGAGCAAATTTTATTTCCTTATGATGCATTCCTGCGATGCTTTATCTGCACCGAAGCAGTAAACATTTGCATTTAATTTGTAATTGACCCTTCACCAACTTGGTTTTAACATATCCTTGAGAATTTTAAAGATAAAATTCCCAAAATTTACATTTAACCTTATTAAATAATGGACCACATTTTACTCATTGAGATTTTTTTTATACGGGGTCCTTTTAAATTTTTAAATTTCTATTTTTTAAAGTTTGAAAATTTTAATCGACTTCATAACATTTTGCACCTTTTTTATGCAGATTTGTAATTTACAGTATATGCCTATGATCAATACTTAAGGAATAAAAGCCACGGTCAAGATTTTTGAGACACATGTTAAAAACGTGATAGGAAAAAGCAGGTTTGGACGAAGAAATAAAAATCAATATAAGAATTAACAAAACAACAAAGTTAAAAAAAGTTAAATCTAATAAAACAGTTAAATAATGCAATATAAGAATTGTAAAATCTTTTAAATCTAATTAAGTGCGAATGCAGTAATTGACTTGTGGAATCTAATTTGAACTTGCACTAGAATAAAAAACTATTGTAAAAATTCGCATCCCCAGAGGGTAGGCGTTAGTTCTTATCTAATTATAATTTTGAATGAAAGCTATAATTTTCTATTAAGTAAATTAAGAATCTGAAGTATTTGTTCTAACTTTTTGATTTAAGGGAACATATAGAAACGAAGCATGAACTTTCTTTAAGACAAAACGAAAAAAAAATATCTCGAGTAATTTTGCAGCTAAAGTACCTCGAATTGTTAAAACATCTTTTTTCTAACTATAATATGAATCCTTTAAAGAAGATCAGTTTGAAGTACTCTTTGTAACGAAATCCTTAGAATATATCTTCAGCGGAACATAACTTTAAAAAATGAAAATAAACTACAAACAGCATCTTTGATTTGTTATCTAAAAAAATTGGTTATTTCTTCTCAAAGAATTTCAAAGAAAAAAGAATTATTCTTAATTTGAATGCCAAATTAAGAAATATTACGTAATAAAAATTCGGATTTTACCTCGTAACACAAAACCTATTAACCTGATAAACTTCGATAACAACGGCAAGAAAATCCGAAGTACCATCTGTGACTTATGAAGTGACTGGCATTTCTTTACTAGAAATATAGATGAATTTTTATTAAAGTAGTAACGCTTGTGAGTATATCTCAAAAAAGCTGTTGGAACTGATATTTGATTACGAGTATTTTAAAATTTATATCTTTTAATCTGGGTTTAGTTTGATATGTAAAGTTAAAATTTATATGCTGGTGTCCTGGCATAGATGTAGCTGGCCTTCCCAGTGATCTGGGGGTCCCGGGTTAGAGTCCCGGTTCGAGCATGGTTGCTCTTCCGATGTCCTATCTGTGAGATGTGTGAATGTGCCAAGAGTGGCAAGGCCGTACTCTTGGCCCTAGTTGGCGCTAATAAAATAAGAAACTCACCCTATAGACTTAAATCGTTGTCTTTCTAACAGCGGGCTTGTTCAATGAAAAGTGCCATAAGAAACAACAAAATTTATATTTTTGGATCTAGATTTCAAACTGAGGCACTCATCCAATAACTTAGAATAATCCTATCGTGTACCTGGAAGACAAAACCAATGATGAGGCGGCTACTGGGTTACTTCCAGAATAGAATTTTCTTAAATAAATAAGAATATAAATAGAATTTACAGAGGGGACAAAACTTTCCCACATTCAGCATATGATCAAAACAAAATTTGTGGAATAGCAAAAGGAAACAGAATTTTGGATTATTTCACCTTAAAATATTAGTATAAATATTTTAAGAACCTTTTGGGAATATTAGAAAATTGTGTATTAATTGTGTGAAAATTGAATATTAGAATCAATGTCGAAACATGTAAAATCTGGAAATGGAGAACATTATTAATTTAGAGGAAATAAATAAATATGTGGTTTCGTATTTTGAAGAAGTTTGTTAAATTCGTTGGAAATTGGTGACTGAACTAGGGCAATGTAAATAATGATAATTTAAATATGAAATATACGGATAAAAAAGTAATTTATTATGTATATATGCATAAAAGATATAAATGGGAAGGTTTTAATTTAGATAACAGAATAAAAGTAATTTTAAGGACCTACTTTTATGATTTATTATTTTTATTTAAATTAACCATTTTGATGATTTCAAATGAAATTTTGTAAACAAATTTTCAATTCTTTTTCTGATGTCTTAGAAGTTTCAAAGTTTCTGTACTTATATATTCTCAATAGCAATACCTTTTTATATTTAGAGGATTAAAATATCAGTTAAGCATTTGTTTAAATTTCAGATAGCTGATTTATTGATCCTTATTTTTTTATTAATTAATGTAGAAAATATTTAAAATTGAAAAATACTGTTTAGTAACTAATAAAAGTATGTTTTAAATACTATCTAATTAATTTCAGTAAATCATTAAAAGATAAATTATTATATTAATAATGTAGTGGAATGGATTCAAGCAGAAGTTATGATACAAAAATCTCCCTTCTTAGCTGAAATTAAGAATACCTTACAGCAAAAATCTGTGCAATTATTCTTTCGGAAATCTAGAAAAGTGATATACATGTAATCTCCAAAACCATACATTGTTAGCCTTTTTTTTTCTAATTTCGGGATAGAAAAGATTGTAAAATAATCCATTATAAGCGAGTCAGAAAATCGTTTTGGAATCAAGACTACATAATTTCTCATGCATTTATAAATTCGTTAGAGCAACATTTTATTACAATTTCAGATGATTAATTTGAATTAACGAATGTTAAATTAGACTGAGATGGTAAAAATACAAATCTAAAATACATTTGAGTTTACAAAGAGGCTCGGGATTTATCAAAATAGTAATACAAATGACTTTTCCATGAATGTCGAAAATCTGCTTCTTGAGCATTTTTATACACAAGTAAATTTCAAAGAATACAAAACTGAGTCGGATATCTGAGATATAGAACAATGTAACAGCTGCTATGGAGCACGTATTTCTGCATATCGATATTCTGTGTCTGGGATTTGAATGGACTCTAAAAGAAAAGCAATAACATTCAGATTTCAAGATACGCTTGGTTGTAAAATAAATTTTTCCTGTGAGCCTTTATTTGACTTAAATAATTTCTTGTTCGTAAAGATGAAACTTCATAATCGCTTTTTTTTCTCGTATTCTGATCTTCTTGAGTTATGGAATTTTCTATAGAAGTGCATTTCCGAAGGCGGTATTATAATTTTAATATTTTCAAAATTTCATTTTAAGTTAATAGAACAATTTTAATAAAGTTTAATGCATAAAGAGACCAATTTGTTAATGATTTTGATAAAATAATAACTTTTATTCCATAATACTTATAAAAGTGAATTACGAAACATAATACAGGCTAAAAAGTATTAAATAATAAAAAAAACTTTTTGAAACATACTTTTATCTGTGCACTGTATAAAGTAATGAATAATAATAAGTTTAAAGTAGAGTAATAAATATAAAGTGATTCAAGTAATAAGAAAAGTGAGAATAATAATAAAGTTAATAAGAATTTTTGTTATTATAATAAAGGTAATAATATAACGTAATAAAATAAGTAAAAAAATAATTCTTTAACCATAAATCTGGACGTAAAAGCAAAATCGGGAATGTGAGGCGCTGAATAAAATTAAGCCTCAATGTATAAAATTAAGCCTCAATGAATATCATAAAAAAGATAATTTTAACATGTTAAAAATAAATACATTGAAAAAGGGATTAAAACTGAAATTTGTTGAAAAATTTTCTATTAGTGACTAACATTGTTATTTCCGATCGCTCTTCTTGGTAAATTTTTTTTCTTATTGTACTATAATAAAAGCGTATTTTAATTTTTTCAATTAAAAAAACCATTTTAATGTAGATTGGGTTGATATCTTTTAGTGGAGCTTAATATTTGGCAAAAGACACATGAAATATAATCAATTTATATCAAATGAAATATATATAAAAAGAAAAATACAATATGAGGCATTTCCCGAAAAGGAAGAAGAATAAAACTAAAAATAATTCTGTCACTTGTTAAAAAAAAACTCTACATATATAATATATTATGGCATCAAATTTTATTAAATTGTGAAAAATAAAATATTGCGATCGTTAAGAGATTAGACCTTCATGTTTTGATGTTTAGGCATTCTAAAATAAAGGGGAAAATGTCTGTCTGTGAACACTGTATCTAACAATCTCAATGTGATAGAATAATGATATTAGATATGAATTAATTTACTGAAATTGCAGATTGGTACTGACTTTAGGATGGACATTCATCAACAAGAAATTTCATCGTTTCCATGTATGTGATAACGATAATCTAAAAAACGCAATGAGTTAATGAAAGTCCACGCACTGTTTTTTCCATAGTATTGCAATTATGTATTGAATTTCGGATTAAATCCATCATCGGACTGATTATCTATCTGTTTGTATGTATGTGAACAAAACTCAAAAACTAAGATACATGAAACATATTTTTACACCAAAACTGTTGATCAACATCAACTTGGGATCAACTCTTTCAACAAGAAGTGGTAATTCTTAAAAGTACACTTCTACATAAATGTCATATTCTTGATATGCTGCACTAAAGCTGATAACTGCACAAAACATAAAGTAACAAAATACAATAATATTCAGTTAAAGAAATTGTAGCAAAATATTATATTGTTATCTATATAAATAAAAATGAATGTTTGTCTGGATGTCTCTTAAGCGCTGCTGTACCGCTCAACCGATTACGATGATACTTTGAATATTTATTACTTGCATTTATTTGTTTCTGTTGGTGATAGAAAAAATATTTCCAACCCTAAATCTTAAATAATAAAGTTAAAAAAATAGAATTAATATTATTTACTCTTCTCCTTTATATTTCGTTCAACTTAAATCAATTTATTCATTGCCGATGCGAAAATAAATATTATTCCGTCTATCATTCTTAATTAAAAAAGATAGTAATTTCAAATTTCAAACGATATTTCCAAAATTATTTCTTCCATGGTAGCAACACGCCGGGTACCAGCTAGTGCTATTATATTTATGCCTGGTCTTTAGGTTATATCTGAGTTTGTTTTGAAACGAATCTCCCAGTTTAAATCGGGATTCGATGAATCATGAAATAAAAGCCTCCTCACAAAACTTCCGTTCCGCCCACTTCTGTGGTCTTTGAATTTCACTTGAAGATAAATTTACTGTACCCAAGGCATATGGGCATGAAGGTTTTTTGTTTTGACCTCCGAAATGATATCTTTGAATAAGCCTACTCAAATAGTTGTTCAAAACAACTCTTATTTTTATTATATATTTATTATAGATTTTTATTATATATTTTTCTGTATAAGTATTTATTTCTGGATAGAATTAAGAAAATTTAGATTATCGAATTTCGATAAAAGCAAATTTAATAAGGAGTCACAATCAGAAAAAAATCAATGTTATTTAATTGTATTTTAAAATATATAAATTTATTTATTGTGTATGCACCATGTGAAAAAAAGTATTGTTATATACACCTATCCCCCGATTTACATGGCACTCGGTTTACACGATTTCACTTTTACGCGGTTTTTAAATTTGCACCGACCCGGAACGAGAAGATCCGGGATAGTTGACGAACGTGATGAGCCCGCGCCAAAATCTTGGTGCGCTAAAAGGCATCGCGTCATTCAACTTTCAGACGCGCCAGCCGAGGGCAGATAGGCAAACCGGAGGCTCGCCCCGACAGTTTCTCGTGAGTCTCTCGCCAGCCTTTCTCCGAGTCTTGTCCAAGAAATCGAATTAAATTCCTGTAGTAAATCCGAATTCCTGTAGTAAATCCGTATTACCATGCCAAAAGGAATTACAAAAAAAAAAACAAATGAAAAGAAAAGTTATATCTTTAGAAAGCAAAATAAAAATTTTAGATCGTCTACATAATGGAGAAAGAGTAATAGATGTTGCTAAATTTTATTCTATGAATGAAGCCACAATAAGAAAAAATGAAGACTCCATGAAATGAAGACTGAAAAATGAAGACTCCTCCGTGTAAATCGAAGAACGATTTCGATTTACACGGTTTTCTAAGGAACCTATCTTCAGTGTAAATCGGGGGATAGGTGTATTATCAAATACGCTTTGTATTTCTATCCTATTGATTTAATATTTTTTTTTATGTTGCTTATTTTTTCTTTTAAATAAAAATTTTTATCAATCACCAATAAAATTAAGGAAAAACCGTACTTAACGATTTTTGGTGTGTGAAAAAAGTAGAAGGACTTATGCTAAAATTATTTTGGAGGATGTTGCGGACATTAAAGATGGGTATTTTATTCTTTTAAACTTATTTGTTTGGAAAAATCCTTCTATTACTGAAAATCTTCGTTTTAAATTTTTGAGAATGCTGGGAGAAAAATCTTTAAACAGTATCAAAAAGGCCAGCCTATAGTCTACTGAAATGTTTGAAAAAAATGTGTGACAGATTGCACACCAGCTACATATCAGTCCAAATACTATCTTGAAATTCATTAGAAATACTAGTCAAAGAAGCAAAAAGAAGATTGATAGACTTAAAAAACTGATGTAATACGATCAAAGAACAATCATTCGAGAACTAAAAAAAGCAGATGAACGCTTTACCAAGGCCGAAGATAATACAAGCACCAGAAGCATTTCAAGAATTGCCTACAACTAGAACATTAAAATGCTTCAAAAGCTAGTTTTTTCAGTAAAAAGGAGCACCATCCTAAAAAGACTGAAAGGTACATTGAGCACTGGCTGCAGTGAGTTAAAACCACATATCTTGGAACCCAAAACGAACCTCTATTATATTTTCTGACGAGAAAAATTTTAATGGCTAACATTACTATTGGCATTACCTTGGTAATGAAGAAAGACTTACTCTGCTCGTCAGATGGGAGGAATGAACATAATCATTTAGATGGGAGTCAGGTATGGTGGAAGAACAAGCCTAATGTTCCTGTGGGGCAGCAGGATGAAACACAATACCAAATCCAAGTCTTGAATTCATATCTTCTACCTTGTGGAGAAGATATACCTCATATCTTCTACCCTAGAGAAAGAGATGGGAAAAAATCCGGTAGAAATGATTGGATTTTTCAACATGAGAGAGCGTCAATTCACACGGTTGATGAAGTTAAAAATTGGTTTGCAGGAAATAGTGTTCGAGTTTTTGCTCAGTCTGCTAAAAGTCGGAGATTATTATTGTAGAAAACATTTGGGAAAAGATTGTCTGTCGTGTTTACGGGGAAAGTAAACGATTTGTATATGTAGATGAGTCTTTAGAGTTCTCTGAATGATGTATGGAATATTTTTACCCAAAAGAAATTCAAACCTTATATGATATGACTCGATGCTTTTACATTTTTCACAGAGAATAAAATAGTTAAAACTAATTTTTAAAATTGTAATTGACATATATTTTTTGTTTCAAGTTTCAGATACAGTTATCTGTTTGTAAATAGGTCCATTAAATTGCTTTTACTCATTAATTTGTCATGAAAAAATTCAATATTCTTCATGTATTTCAAAAATTCTTCTGTCCTTTATTTTTATAGGTAGTGTATTGATCAAATGCGAGATAGTTATTTAAATCTTGAATTATTATGTAATTTCTTTATGTAGGAAGAAAATAACATATATTTAAGGGGCTCCTCTTATCAAACTTTGCAAAATTATTAACCATAGTTCTTTTGCCAGTGATTTTATATATAATTCATTAATATGGCATTTTTAATGTTTTATTTCATAGTATAGTTAGTTTAGTTAAATTAACATCTCTTTTCCAAGCAAAACTAGGGATATATTGGGATGGACCTCGTAATTTTGAACCACTATTAAATGGCAAGTATTACACATGAATTGGCGCCTCACTCCAAACTTCCAGACCACTCCAGTAGGAGGACGCTTGAACCATGCGGATTTACGTCACTAGATCCATTTACACAATGATTCTTGCTGGAATCGGGTCTCGAAACTGAAAACCTCCGGTTCCAAAGCCGAGTTTTTGTCAACAGGTCATCGTGGCCGCACTTCGTAAAGTATAATGTTAAGACTTGAGTAAACATATTGATCCTCTTATCTTTGGAAGATTGGATTGAACATTTGATACTAATATACAGCTGTATATTCCTAATATAAATATCTTTTATTTGGTGAGCTTTTGAGTCATCATGTTTATAGAGATAATAAACTATAAATTCATAAAACATAATGATGGTCAATTTCTATAAAGATCTATGAAACATGCGGTCTAATGCACATTAAATCTGATATCATTGATCAAATAACCTGCTGGTGGTGGTGGTGGTATGATGTGGAAGTTTGGATTGGGGAATGTCAGCTGAGGTTTTGTTCTAGTAATTTGACAAGGGTTCAAAATTACGAGGTATGATCGAAAGTAGGACCAGTGTTGAAAAACATATTTTTTGAAAATGTCTGTATGTGACAAGGATAATGCAACCTAGGTTTGAGCAAGGTTTAGATTTAACCTAGGTTTAAATCTAACGATGGGTTACCGTCTGTCGATCTGTATTTTCAGAAACGTGTTAATTTAAATTCAAGAAAAAACGCAATGACCTAGATATATCAAACTTGGCATGAGAGTTTGGGACTACAATTGTAGATTTGTGTTGAGTTTTTATTTTTATTTTAACCGGTTCTGAAATATAAATTTTATTTTCGAATGTTATGAACCACCTATTAGGGATTCATTGACAATAAAAAACAACATCCCACTTGCTAAGGATCACACGATAGATTCAGTAAAAATGCTAAATTCAGGCCAATGTTAATATTTTAGAATTGTTGTATTCTAATGCTTTGGGTAGACCACTCCCACCAGTTTAAACTTATTGTTCCTCCTGCAACTGTACAAAAGTAATAAATATTAATTATAATTTGAAAATATCTAATGTCGTTAACCCACAAAAATAGCATTAATTTAATCACACTAATCAGTTTTAAAGAACTTAATCATATTTGAGAATTAAGGAAAACCTATTTTGTTATATTGGCATAATAAGCAGAACTTTCTGATTGGTTAAATATGCTTACAAAGAGATAAAATTAATTGGAAAATGATTTCTATGTTGCGGCAAGTGGCTCCGATGAGGTATTTTCCCCCCAAATGGAATGTACAATGAAGTAGCGTTTTTGATATGAATCACAAAATTCTTGGGAGAGAGATATGTGATCACCTATGATGTATCTATGGATCATGATCTTTAATATGATCTGAAAAATAGCGAAATCTGTATAGTGGTCGGGAGTGGGTGGCAGCTTCTTTAGCTTTGCTGGTTATTTTAAATGTATGATGTAGCAAAATATGAACAATAAGAATGTCATATTACAAACTTAATAAAAATCTTCAAAATACATAATATGCTCAAATGGAGATTTTTGCTGCAGGGGCAATATTCGATTTGGTTGAACTTTTGAGACTTCTCATTGACATTGTCTGTCTGGAGAAATGTGGTGTAAAACGCTGAGGGGTGTTTTATCGGTGAGTGAAATGAGTGTCAAGAACAAGTAACACTGTGATATGACTTCTCTAAGCAGTCCCAGTGCGGAAGGATCCAATTTTTGTTTACTAAGAGCATTAGTGAAACCGACATTTAGAGATGAATGGGCATAAAATTTAGTTGAGTGTATGGAAAAGTCAAAAATGAGACTAAGCTTCGAGTTGAGAGAAAAAGTAACGGCCAGCATTTCTGCATATTTATATTCCGTGCATATCACTCTGAACGATGGGAATGTTTTTTTTTTTCTGTTCTTCCCTTTATCTCAGTTTTCACATTTAATGTTAGGATGCTGCTCAGATTGTTAGGATGTTGGTAATTTTTACTCAAAAGATAAGAAATAACAGAGCAATTTCAGGTTATATTTTGTTTCATAGTTCTACATTTTGTAGGGTATACCTTAATGGGATGAAATACGTAGGTATTATGAGCATTGTATAAGTGATGAAATGATGTACCTTGATTTGTTATTAAGATTTTTTATAAAAATTTATTAAATCAAATTTATTTAATAAACTGAATGAATAACTTTTCTTAAACCGTTTCCAATCATAAAAATATTTTAATATGTCATGACTAGAAAAAAATGACCTTTTAAAGGGTTTATTTCGTATCTTGCTGAAAATGATACTTCTCAATTGAATAGAGAAAAATTATGATTCAATCAATATTTTTTAGAGAAAAAAAGCTAAATTCATTATTTTACATGCACTGGTTTGCCTCCCTGCTTTGTATGATTATAGATGCTGCATGTTAATTTTTAGTTTATAGTAAGAATAATCCTTATTACTGACTTTCCACCCCACCCCAAGGAAAGCAGCAATAAATACTGAATGAACGGACCGCCTCTACAGCAACACTGGCGAGAATTGTGGTTGAGTCCTAAGGGCCATCACCGGCCACGGAGCAACAATACCCATAGGGAATACGTCCGGTCATCGATGGGAGGAGACAGATCCACACCTTTATTTTAACTACCAAGTTAGTGAGATCCAATCGCCATACCGGAAGCATCTCATCCCGAATTAAGACGTGACCCCGGCAATCTTATTGTAAGAATAAATTGAAAATCACTTAAATATAAGATGAAAAATCACTTAGATACACTTTCACATCTAAGGTAGTTGAATTTTTATGTAATTTTAAAATGCAGTCATCGTTTCAAATAAGATGGGTTGCATATTTAGGAATTTAAGCAAATTCAATAATGAGAGGACCAATAGCTCCTTTCAGAAGTTAAGTGATTAAGAATGAAAACATGTATATAAAAATGTAATGGAATTAAAATCTTTTAACGTGACATCAAATAAGGCTTATGGGTTATGTGATAATTTATTTCATGCATGACTAATAGTAACAGCTAATAATTAAAAGACTGAGATGTATAAAATATGCATAGCTCATAACCTAACCTCATTAGTTCCGTTAGTAATTCAGAAATATATTTTTTAAAAATAAAATGAAAAGAAAATAAATGTCGAAGCTTTCTGCTATCTATGCAGAACGAAAAACAGCATGGAATACCAGAAAAGGTGGCTTTCTGTTGCATAAATAGATTACAGTCACGTTTAAGTATAATTTCAGGTTTACGTTTAGTGAATAAACTGGATAAAAGAAAGTACTTGTGATAACAACAAAATATTATATGTGTAGCGGTTTTGATATTCGAATTTATTTTGCATTTTTAACATTTACTAGATATTCATTGAAAATTATTTGTCCATGAATGCTGAGATTTCGCTTTTTATGTAGGTAGAATAAAAACAAATATTCAGCACACGCAAAATTGAGACCAGACTGCAGAATGAGATACAATACAGCTCACATCGAGCATATATTTTTATTTATTGATACCTCCAAAGATATAGATACTATACAAAGTATATTTATGCAAAAGAAATAGTTTTCAGGATTTTTTGTATGCTTTATTCACAGAGGCAGACCTTTTTGAATATTTTAATAGAAATATAAAACATATTACTTTGCGAAATCTATTTAAGTTATTCTGTAAACTCGATCATAGAGTGAAAATCGCACGAATGTATTAAACCTGAAATTATTATTTCATAAATGTCTAATATTCATCATATATGGGAAAAAAATCAACAGACCAGAATTGCAGGACATAAAAGATGCAATCTTAAATAAATGATTTTAATCCTCTGATGTCAAATACATATTTCATATGAAACTCTTTTTCTTAAAATATTTTATATTTATTAAAAGTCAAATATTACTAATAGGCAATGCTATAATAACGATATGATTAATATAATCCAGCTCTTAATAGGATATATTTTTGTGAAGCTGACTTACGACATGAATTATCTGTTATTTTTGCATCATGGCTCATAATATCAATATAATATAAATACAAAGTTGACTGACTACTAATATTCTATGTCACTCGCGGCCGCGGTGGCCCGGTGGTAAAGTCTCGGCTTCGGAACCGGAGGGTTTCAGGTTCGAGACTCGATTCCACCGAAGAACCGTCGTGTGAGGGGGTCTGTTGCACTTTAAATCTGTCAGGCCAAATGTCCTCCCGCTGGTTTGGCGTAGTGTGGAGAGGGGGGTGCAGTTCAGCTGTCGTCCTTGTCATCTGACCGTGGTTCAAAATTACGAGGTCCGTCCCAAAATAGCCCTCGTGTTGCTTTAAAACGGGACGTTAATATAACTAAACTAAACTAAACTTCTATGTCACTCTCAATTTTAGAATAGAGGTGTCTATAGTTATAAGTATGGTGTCTGGAAGGAATGTTGTCTCGGCCTTTTAGTGACGTATGATATATTGCACACAGCCTATTCTCCTTTACCCTACCCAGCTAGTACAGGCTGCAAATATGACGGTCCTTACATATACGTTGAACAATGAGACTGCTTACATACTACTTAACTTTAAAGTTCAAACTTTCTTATTCAGAAAACAAGAAGCTGTGTAGGATCAAAATACAAAACATCATCAGTTTAATAGAAAAAGTCACCCTGCACACATTAGTGTTAAGAATAAGACGTACATGACACGTATTTTCCTTGGAGGCAGTTTCAAAGTTATATAGTCACAAAAAGAGGATGAATAAGATTTTTCTTGTGGATAGGTTTATTTATCCTACTTGCTACCACTAAGCACATCTGCTCAAGTGTGAGGAGCTTGTTACTGATAATTCTTCACCAGACGAAGCCAAATTTTGATAGCAAAACTAGCATTTTTTTAAATCTCCCAGTAAAAAGGTTTACTGTGCCGTATACAGTCCTGACACACAAAAAAAAATGTATCTGAAAGAAATGGTGTCTCGACCTATAAGTGCACTATGATAATACTGCAAACTCATACTCTTCTTTAGCATCCCTACCTAGTACTTTAAGTATAGCGTAAGTCATACCTTCTTTATTGTATTTCAGCATCACTTTTATAACTGTAGGTGTCGCCAATCTAAGTTAAGGTTTGGGGAATTCGGGACTTTCGTCGGCTTTCTGCATAGTAAGGAAAAAGATTTGTTAGATTTTAACGAAGCAAAATTTCAGTTTAACTATCTATGTTCGATTAAGGAATTAGCATTACACTGATAATTAATACAAAAGGATTTTATGGTTCTCTATAAAACATTTACGTATTAGCCAATTTTGTTACTCGTCTGAGAAACAATATGCAAAGGTAAATACTTTTAATTTTTGTTCGCAGCCAAAAGCTAATCGGAAATGGGAGGATGTATCCTAAAGAATTTTGAAATACACAAAATTTCATTCTATAAAATGCAAAGATCATAAAAATTCTATAACACACACATTTCATTGCAAAACTCGACTTCAACGACTAATTTTAAATTCATTTTATACTAAAGGCTGTCATACCTTTTAAAGAATGTTCACCCAGACGTTTTTTAAAGAATGAAAATAAAAATACATTTCTAATAATGTCAATTCAAATACTAGCAAATAGAATGAAGTATTTTTAAGTTGTGACGTCACTTACAAGTTTATTTTATTCAAAATTCAAAGAAAAAGATACTGGTTACAGCTTCATGTGTACAATACAAATTGAAGTTCAGAAAGATTTTAAAAAAAAATTTCGGAGACATATTTAATATCTTGAAGAATTTTTTAAATATGCTGAGCAGGGATCACCTAATAAAATTGGACGCGGATATTCTTCATGCATTAATAATTATATCAGATTTGATTTTTAGATTTATGAAATTGATGACTTGTCAATATTTATAATGACATTTTATGATTTCAATTATTTTTTATGAGGTATGGATTTGGAAATGGAGGACGTCTTGATTGAATTGCATTTTAAAAAAATTTGAAAAAACCCTCCGAAATTAATAAAAACGGATTTTGAACACACTTTTTTTAGTGTATTAAAAATGTTTTGGTATAATAATTTTATCTTCTTTAGTTTTTAATTTAAATTTTATGTTATTATAAATATCAAAAAAATTTTGAAATAGATTTTTCTCAATTTCACTACTAGATAGCGACATTAGAACGAAATAGAAATTTAATTGAAATAATGGATGATAAAATTCTTAAGGTATCAAAATAATGTATTTCATAAATATACTAACCTCCAAAATTTTAGAATATAATAATGGGAGTTTATGGTGATTATAAAATTGCATCCTCAGAATCCTGAAATAAATATTGTACATACATTTAAATAAATGTTAAGCTGTTATACGATGGAATATAAATGTTCTTTAGGTCATAAGTTTATATTGTTTTTTCATTATTTGATAAAATTTTCACTTTAGAGAAAATATCAAGTATCATTATCTGAACTATTAAAAGTATTTGAACAGCATTCTAGCAGCAGTGATACTGTTAACATAAGAAAGCATAGGAAAATGTTCAAACTTTTATGGATTTAACAAGGGATTTTCCAAAAATATAGCTAACACAGTATTTATTTTATTCTTGTGTTTTTTACGTGGTGCAGCAACTCAAAATTAGACTTTTAAAGTTACAGAAAAACGACCCTATCATATAGAGAGAAAAACAGAAGTACATATATCGCAGAAGTTAAATGTCTTTCAAGATTAAATTAAATTAGTTAGAAAAAGAATTAAAATTAATAAACGTTAGTAATTTGAATTAATTGTATAATACATGATGCAACATGCTTTCTTGATATTCTCAAGCGTTGGCCAAAGACATGGTCTTTCTGTGGCAAAAATTATTCAAAGAAGGCAAACATTCAAGTTATTGTACTTTGAAAGTAAGAAATCGATTTCATAAAAATGACGAAATATAACTTTTTACATGATCCCGTATTCCCTGTAGTTATGTTTAGTAAAATTGGCACGTATCCTAACGAATATAAAACAAAAAGTTTGACTTCTACTGGACAAAAATTTATAGATATTTCGTCTTAAAAATTGAGCGAACTCAGTTTATGCGTGGCCATTTTATATGTTGTTGCGAGAGTATAGCTGCTGTAGTATTCTAATTTTTACAATTCCATTTTGCATGTTCTCGTTGTCTCTCTGTCCGTTTATATTTCGTTGCCATTTATCCTGTTCCCCCGGAGCCTATATCATCTCCAGGATGTAAGTTTGACTTCATTTGGCGTTTCAGTCAATATAATTCATTTTAACAGCTAAATTCTCATAAATTGCATTTCTTATTCTAAAATAAAGTATTTCTGTAAATTTTTGTCCTACTAAAGTCAAGCAATTTATGCTCTATTCTTTCAGACATATGAAAAATTGTATTAAATAACTATAAGGAATTTTATAACTGTAAAAAATGAAAAACTGTGAAAAATGTTGGATTCGTAATTTCAATAAAATTTATTTATTTTACTAGTGAATTGATTGATTTTTGTGTGATAATACACTTAATAGCAATACATTGTTTTAATATTATCAGGTGATTGATTGATTATTTTAATTAAATTTTGATTTTAGATCAATGATGTTACTTGGTAGAAAATATAAGTAAAGAACCATAAGATTTGTAACAAGGGTTTATGATTAAAAGGCTAAAATTCAGAAAATAATAAAAAAAAATAGTTAAAGTATACTTTGTGTTAAATTTTTTATACAAAATAATCTCTAGTTATAGCTAAAATGTAAATGTTTAAGATGCTATAATCAATGTAAAAAAAAACTAAACTTCAACAGTTATTATAAGGAAAATAACTATTAAATAAATGTTAAAAGAAAATTAAAACCTATCATAAATGTAATTGAAATTCCTTATTATTTAAATGTTTCTATCTGCTCTTTATGGTTTCAATGTTTGTTTTGAGCATGCGTCCCGGCATAGGGGGGTAATGTGTTTTTGCCGTCAACTGGATGTCCCGATTTCGAATCCTGACTGTTCTCTACCTTGAGTTGTATCTGTGAGGTATGTGAAAGAGCCTCCCTCTCCCTGTAAAAAGGGGTTGTGCAAGCGAATGTGTGTCATCTTCATATGAGCTAAAGCACATTTCTGCCCTCGAGTGTTCAAGGTCTCCTTACCCTCAAAAGTTACGGCATCCCTATTTCCCTAATCTTTTACTTGGTTTGGATTGGAGTTCAATACAAGAAGTATTAGCATCAGCGAGATTTTTGCTTTGACCTGCAGATTAAGAACGATTCATGATTTAGTACAAAAACAAAAGTTCATTTTTTGAAAATGAGTTCTTTAATTTTTTTTTGTATGACTCTTTATTTAGATGCGTGGCTACCTTAAAAATCCATTTTAATATAGCCTCTTCTGGACGTTTTTAAGAAAATTAAAAAATTAAAATGGTCATGTATAACAATGTATGTAGTAATATGTAGTGAAATAAGTACATGCTAAACTATTTAATGTCGTCGAATATTTGTTGAGAATACTTCCAAGCTTATCCTGTTAGGTAAATATTGAAAATGTAATTAGTTAAGACAACAAGGCCAGAGGAAAATTTCTAATACAAATCCAAATTTGCGTGTTTTCTTTGCTATTTTGAAGCGAAATTCTATGTCAAAGAATTTTCTAGTTTTGCATGAAACAGAAAATACCTTAAAAATTCAAGAAGCATCCCTCATGCAATACTAAATAAATTTGAATTACATTTTCGAATAATTTCAAGCATATGTTTTGCTAGAATATGTAATCCAGGAAAACATTAGTTTAGCTAAACAAATATTTAACTATATGCGAAGTATAATAACGGATCTTCAAACGTAAACGAATGGGCTCAAATATATTTTGCATTCATGGAAAGTACAACAAAAACGAACAATGTAAATTGCATACAATTCTCACTGAGGGAAATCGATTTTCTTTGCATGTGAAACTAGTTATTCGGACTCATTTTTGTTTAAACAAATATGATGCAGAATTTTTAGATATGAAACAAAGACGCAGCTGTTATCGAATAAGAATTTCTGCTGATCAATATTCTATCATTAGAAATGGAACAGACTTAAAAAAATTGCAGGGAAATTTCAGATTATATATGAATATTTACAAATGAATGTAGAATTTATTTTGATGCAAATACACTTGGCATTACGTTGTGCAATATACAATTCACCAGGAAACATAAAGAAATATTATAAATTTATAAAAGTATGCATATATAATATAAACAATATTATATGCTGTGTCATTCCCATTTGTGATATTATATCTAGCTCCAAAAAGATTGTTAAGAAGGAATTATGTTTATAACTCACATCTGTAGATTAAAACATAAGACTCCTTTCTATGAACACAAATTGACCGTAGTTTCGAAGTGGTAAGTTCTCGAATTTGGAACCAGAAGATTAAAAATTCGAAGCCACTAATGAGCAGCTGCCTATTTAGACCTGATATACATTACATCTGACGTTAAAAGTCGAAAATTTTCTTTGTGATTTTGGGCAGAAGTGTGAAGAGAGAAGTACTAACATCAGTTCTTGTCCTTGAATTCTAAACAAATTTTGAAATTCTGAAATCCATTACAAAATATCTGATGTTGTTTTATAATCTAAATAAATTAGACTAAGTCTGTGAATGCTGTTTAATTTCATGATGAAGTGAACGCAGTTTTGTATCTCCCTTTTTTTAATGATTTTTTATGATAATTTTCTTTAATTTATGCTGCTTATATTTATAAACAGCTTTACCTGAGTAGAGTGGAAAACCTGTAAAGTTAAGAAAATAATTTTATAGAATTTTAAATATTAAAGTTGTGGGATAAATTATAAAAAAATACCAGATCAATAAGTCTGCAATCTAATATTTCAGAGATGATTTTAGATTATTGATATTTTAAAGCTGAAAGAAACCAAGGGAGAATGGTCTCCCTATAACTTTTATCCCTCTCTAATAAAAATGTTATCTTCTTCCTCTCGGATAATATTATGGGTCCTCGGCATATCTCGTACCTAAAACATGACATTACTACAAACAAAAAAGTGTATTGCAGATATTTTTTGCCATGCAGTTAAAACACAATTACCAGAAAACGAGATCTGCACTTTAAGCGTCTTACCACAGTTTAACAAAGAAATATAATTGTATTCACAGGATCCAATTTGGAATTTCATTCATTTAAATCATTGTCTTTTAATTTATCGTGTTTACAAGTATGATAAAGAACAGACGGTCAGACAGAAGGACGATCAATCTCTTCTCTAATTCAGTTCCTAGTTTAATACGAATATATATTTTAAATGCTAAACCTGTGCATCAAATTTAATCTTTTTTTAACGTTTAGTCGGCATCGTGTTCACCTCTGGCAGGAAAATTGGACAGAGATTTCTTCTGAATGTATTTCGGTTTAAAATTTGACAGTATGTTGCAAAGACCATATATCAAATTTCATCTGCCTAGCTAAAACAATGTTAAGTTGAGAGATAAACAAATTACAAAAACGTTTTTTTCTGATTTGGGGATATTTGAATCATGGAGATTCATCAAAATCTTAAGTTCGAAAGATATATACAATATTGTAACAGAAAAAACCCTGATATGGTTAAAAAATAATGAGGAAGTATCTAAATATCCACATATTAAGCATCTAAACATAGGAGTTAAAATAGATTTTTAAAATTTCACCGCTTCTATTATTTACGATTTAGACATTCAGTTATTCAACTGTAATTAGAGGAAGTTGGCAATAATTTTTTTTATTTTACCCTTTAACCTTTCCTCTTTATTCTTGACTCCCTGCTATTCAACTTTCTCCGGATATATGAAACAGTAAGTGATTTGCCTAGTTTTTCTAGAAATAACCTACTTTTTTCTGTTTGTTTTCATTTCCTATGATATTTATTGATATCTGAAGAATAAATACTTTTCAAGCATAACTTTTCAGAATATAAGAAATAATCATAGACTGCAAATCGTTTTTATTTACAAATGTATGCATTCAAAAGTAGATCCAGAATATACAGAACTCTTCCATTGATATTGTAATCTTCGATTATCTACTGGATTTCTCATGATGCTTTTTTCTTAAAAGAACATCCTGCTTCTTTTTGGAATGTAATTCGCAATGGCTCTTACAATAATGCAATATTAAAGTTTGAACTATATATACACTGATGGAAAAAAAATCCCAACATTAGGAAGGAGCTGTGCTAGATAAACGAAATTTGGTAGGCGTGTTTATACATCTGAAAGATGACGTTGATTCAAATTTCGAGCTACGCGCGTAAGTGTGGACATTATGAACATGCAAATGAGGTTTGCTTTAAATAAGCGCTGTAAGGTTCGTGATCGTTATTTACAGTTGAGATTTGACGTAGTGGATTAATGTTAGTCAAGGATGCCTCTGAGAAGACGAAGAAGCCCTTATCAACAGCTCACTGAATTTGAACGAGGTCGTGTTGTAGGGCTAAGAGAAGGTGGGTTTTCTTTCCGCTATATTGCTGAAAGACTTGGCAGGAATGTATCCACTGTGCATGAGTATTGGCGGCAGTGGTCAAGGGAAGGTACTGTCTAAGAAGACCAGGTTCCGGGTGGATACGTGGTACTACTGAGAGGGAAGACCTTCGTATTCGTCGTATGGCTGTGGCTAATCGTACTGCGTCTGCAGCTGAAATTCGAGCTGCAGTTTGCACCACAGTGACACAGCGAACTGTTACAAATCGGTTACTTCAAGGACAGCTCCGAGCCAGACGCCCTGTACAGTGCATTCCACTGACTCCAAACCACTGCCGTTTGCGACGTGAGTGGTGTCAAGCTAGAGCTCATTGGATTACGGAGTGGAGATCTGTTGTGTTTTCTGATGAAAGCAGGTTCTGCCTTGGTCGCAGTGATAGCCGTTTGTTGGCTAGAAGGAGGCCAGGTGAACGCCTGCTAGTGACCTGTCTGCGGCCTAGGCACACAGGGCCTACTCCTGAAGTTATGGTTTGGGGAGCAATTTCGTATGACAGCAGGAGCACTCTCGTGGTTATCCCATCCACCCTGACTGCAAATTTGTACGTCAGTCTAGTGATACAACCTGTTGGGCTGCCTTTCATGAACAGCATTCAAGGGGGTGTTTTCCAGCAGGATAACGCTCGCCCTCATACCGCTGTTGTAACCCAACATGCTCTACAGAGTGTCGACATGTTGCCTTGGTCTGCTAGATCACCAGATCTTTCTCCAATCGAGCACGTATGGAACATCATTGGACGACAACTCCAGCGTCATCCACAACCAGCATTAACCGCCCAAGTGCAACAGGCATGGAACTCCATCCCACAAACTGATATCCGACACCTGTACGACACAATGCATGCACGTTTGCATGCTTGCATTCAAAATTCTGGCGGTTACACCGGTTACTAATGTACCAACATTTCCCATTTGAAATGGCTCTACATGTGATCTTGAAACTTTAATCAATTAAATATGTTACCTAGACAAATGTATTCCTAAAATTTCATCACTGTACAATAATTTTTTCTTGGTGTTGGGATTTTTTTCGCATCAGTGTATATTTTTATTTGTTATTTTATCAAGAAATTGAATTTTATTTTTTCTTGTAGTACTTATGGTAGTAATATTTCTTTTTAGAAGTTGATCTTTTTTGCACAGAGTAAAGAAATTATGACTCGCAACTTTGAGTTCTCTAAATTAATATATTATATCATATCTAAGTCGCATACCTTGATTTCTTTCTATATATGTGTTGTATTCTAACATAAATGTATGTCTTTAGATTAAAGGAAGTTCAGATTTCATATAAAATAAATATTTAAATTCATATTTTGACAATATGTATTCTGTTTGAAACAACATCGTCACCAAAACAACTTAATTGGCCATCTACTGTTTTTGATATAATAGTTTTGACTGAGATTTTCAATCCTTTCCTACACATTTATAGAACATGAGTAAGTTTGAGTTTGAGTCAGTGAGTTTTATTTCTTGACGAAATATTTAATTACCGAAGCGAATTTTTGACTTTTTTTGTTGAATTAATAATATGAGGGAGTAATTTTAAATACAATTTAAAGAAAACTGTATCAAATTATATTGATCAAACATCATATTAAACTGTTAACTGCGTTTTAACATGCACACATGTCATTGCTTGTTTTTGATTATGCACAGCGAAGAGTTTTATTAAATTAAATTTCGTAATTAATTAATTAAAAAAAATTGAAAAAATTAAAAAAGAATCTAAAAAATTAGAATTTTTCAGGCAAATAACATATAATAATTAATTCAATAACAAAGTCTTGGAATGTCTATGAAATAGTTTGATGTAATTATAAAAACATAATCCCAAACAGAGGAAATATTTTAATCTTTAATATATAAAGACAGATATTTTATTTATTATCTGTTTATGTATTGTCCAAAAAATGTTACTCTAATCGAACTAGAAGTTTTTAAAAGTACAGTTGCCCTTGTATAAAAAGTGTATTGAAGAATAGAAAAACATTACTGTTTTTTATAGTTGAAACTCGTTCTTTGTGAGACAACAAAACACATTTAAAAACTTGTATTATAAAACTCAAAGCATTCTGTACTTTGTGTAGAATAATATATAGCTTAGAATTCTAGAAAAGAGCTTTACTTGAAAATTAAAAAATGCAGAAAGTTACATTTTAGTATCGTCTGGGCTTAAATTTCGTGAAAAGAAATTCTGATTTAAAAAGTTATTCCTTAGGCCCAAAGATACTTCACGAGATAGGCTATGTATAGAATTGGCTTTACATACGCAGTATTTACCAAAAACATGTAAATTCTTTATTCATAAATGCACAATTTTTTTTATTTTGCCGACGAGACATCATCAAATAGGAAGGACAGACAAAATCGACACAAGACAGAGAAATGTGAGAAAATGTAACAAATTTTATTGAACGCGTATTTCTACATACCTGTATTTTATGTCTGTAACTTGGGCGTAATTAAAAAACTGACATGAAGATTTTAAACTACATTTGTTTCATAAAACTCTTTATTTTGATATTTACTGAAAACTATAGAAGAATTAGAAACATTTGTCCATGTTTTGCAACAGAAATTTCGCCCCAAAACAGAAAATGGGATAAATTTGTAATATTCATGAAATTCATAAAACTAGAGAAAATAAAATTACGCAATAAAAAAACTGAAAAATATTTTAGTGAGTAGTTGCTTTTAATTAATCCACTAGAGAAAATTATGTTTGAGCTTCAAATTTGTTCTAACAGAACATTAAAACTTCAATAAAATCCAAAAAAAAGTATCTAATCCTTCATACTGTTTGCATTGTTAAAATAAAGCAAAACATGTAATTATATTTAATTGTCTTCATTAAATAAGTGTAAATCATTAAATGCCCCCCCTTTATATTTATTTTTATATTCGCTTGAAATTTTACAATAATGGTCCTAATTTTTATACTTTTAATGTTTTCTCACATTGGCAACAATCCCAATATGAAGAGTCTTCTAACATGATGTAAAACAACTATTTAGTGGGTTGTATGTATAATCATAAATGTATTATAGTATCACAATTTTTTTTCTCATCGGCTGTGAATACCCTCATCTATCTCTGCTTGTGCAAGCATACAGATCTTCTATTTGTAGTCTATATCATCGGTTTCAGTTATACCAACACAGTTCGTTCTTTTACATTACGTTTCATTCGTGCCACTGTCTTTTTGAATATTTTTATCCACAGCGAAAGCCCACATTTACGGCATGTTATGCAAAATGTTGCTATGTTGTTTCAAAATAAAAGAAAGGTGACAGTGTAAAGAAAACCGTCGAAGAGATTTGTACCTTGTATGGAGGTGATGCTGTAACAATTATTATATGTATTTTTAAAAAAGGTCAGAATTAATGAATCCACGAGGTGTTGTTTTTCATCATGACAACGAGAGATCACATATTACACTAGTCATAAAAGAAAAACTCTTCCAGTTTGATTGGGATGCTTTACCACATCCTGTATACTCTCCAGCTCTCGTTCCATCGGATTATTACTTCTTTCTGTCCTTAAAAAATTATCATCGTGATGAGCGCTTTGAATCACTCAACGAAATAAAAGTGCACCTCCAGGAATATTTCTTGTTCAAAACACAACAATTTGGAAAGAAAGCAGAATGAGGCTTCCAGTGAGATGGCAGAAGGTAATAGAACAAAAGGGTTCTTATAAATATCTTAAACAATAAATATTGTGTAATCATTTCATATTAGAAATAGTCAAGAATTGTATGGAACACTCTAATGGAAAATTGTAATACTTAAAATACTATGATTGAATTAAAATTTAAAAATTCAATTTAACAGCAATGGTAAGAAAGGCACTGAAGAAAATGTGTTCTTTTATTTATTTTGAATTTGTGAATCTTACCAAAAAGTCGATGCAAATGACACGTCTCTGAAAACCGAAAACCCGTTAGCTGTATTTGTGAAACACAAATCGAAAAAAAAGAAAAAAAAAAAAAAAAACTGAAACAGTGACATTACGGCAAAGCGGAAGTGAATACACATTTTTAAATATCGGTGTTCTATCACTGAAGTTAGGATAGACTTGAAAGAAAAAAAAATTCTTAGCATGCAGATTTAAAATCCTGTTTTATTTTAAAAAGGTAAATATTTTAATTTATAAAATACTAAAATATGCATTTTGATGCAAATGCGTTTTCTGTTATACTGTATTCTTAATATTTGGGAAGAAATGCGACACTACAATATATCAGAAATTAACAAAAACAAAAATTATTTGATTCTTTTTCATTATATACAAATTTTACGCTACAAAATATAAAGAAATGGAACCTTCTAAAATATATCAAAAAACAATTACAATAGAATTACTGTATTATGTATTCGATTTA